>JAVCKT010004736.1:0-16933 GCA_032273925.1 Rhynchotus rufescens
ATCCCTCTTGTACTGGGGAGCCCAGAACTGGACACAGTACTCCAGATGTGGCCTCACCAGGGCTGTGTATAGGGGGATGATCACATCCCTCGACCTGCTGGAGATGCTCTTCTTAACGCACCCCAGAATCCCGTTGGCCTTTTTGGCCAGCAGTGAGAAAGCAGTGTAGCAGAGACCTCACCATTAGGTCCTGCACCAGAAGGTTCTACATAATGCCATGCTATAAAGACAGCTCAACACCAATGAATGAACAGCAAATTTGAATATCATACTATAAAAACAGCTCAACACCAATGAATCAACATCAAATTTTTCTCTTTGGGTCAGACTGACTTCAGGTTGAGAAGTGTAAAATGTTTTGTTGAGCATATTTCTTTGTCATGACAAATAGAATTTCAAAGATATAATGGGAAAATATTTTAAAATGTTTTATGTTCAGATTCCCTTGATCAAAATTCTTTGTTCACCTGTTCTTGATCCTTTTCACAAATAAGGCTCAGCAGCCTATTGATTTCAATGGCAGCTGTGTAGATCAGCATAGGCCTTAGGAACAGAAACAGAGTAGGCCCACCAGCACATGTGGTTCCTGCCACAGCACATGTTGGTTTCCTGCAATGGTCATTATGGTTATGGGAGGCTGAAGTACTGACAATCAGTAACTGTGGAGTCCAACCTCAAGTGGAGGAGAGTAATTTCTTAGAGTGAGACAAAGAGTGTCTTAGGTGACAGAGTGTTAGGTAAATACAATCCAGGGCAGGTTTCAGTCAGGAGAGTCTAGGCCTGCTGTCTTAGGCAATGCTCCAAAATTTTGGAATTGTATCTCAGAATTAGCATTCCATTTACAAAAATGACTAAGAGCACATAGGCACTTAGCAGACATTGAATTTTAGGGGAAAAAAAGGATTACCCTTATAAGCTCTGAATAAAACAGAGGAGAAAACCTTACAGCAATTTGGGGAAAAATCATCTGTCATCTTAGAACAGGAGCATGTAAGAGATAATCTGCTTCAAGCCCTCTGTCGCTTCTCCTAGAATTTAAATTCAAAGGGAAAATATAACAACATTTTTCCTTTTTGCTACACAAAGACTTCTTTCTACTTATAATAAAAATAAGAAAAGATGGTTATTACATGTATTACTTCTGCAATTTTAATCTACACTTTCCATTTTTTGCTCCCATATCTAGAGGACTATTGTATGTCCAGTGGTTTCAACGCATGTACCACTTAACATATAATGTAAGAAATATACATTGTGCCAAAATCATTTAGTTTTTATTACAACTTTTTCCTTCCAATTTTCTACTTATAATGAGTGCATAAAAGACCCTTTTCACCCTATTGTTTTTAGTCTAAAAGCCACTTTATTCTTAATAAAAGGAATAATAAGTGCCAGTTGTAAAATACTCTGTCAATCACTCCAGCACTTACAATTGTGTAACACCTTTCTTTAGGACCTCTCAGAGTGCTTTAAAAAAGATAAAAACAAATAAAATAAAATTACAATTTCATTTAAATGCAGAATTAAGCTAATAAGTTTTAGATCACTTGAATTTTGTTACTAAAGGTTGACAAGAGACAATGTGCCACTGTACACCCTGCAAGGAGCTGAAAGCTGCAGTAGCGTTATCCATGCTGATCTTTGAATGAGCTATTCCAGAAGACTCTCATTAAAAGCAGCCTGAATTGTAGCAGAAAACATCTTCTTTTGCTATGATATTCTATAGCTGATGTTGTTGAGCCTTTCTGATATTCATTTTCTTGTTTTTCTGCTGCATATTCAGTCCTCCATGTGAATTTAAGAGGGAGAGAACAGTTATTTCCTGAGATAAAAAGATAATATTGGAATCATTCAATGAATATTATATTCAGGTTAATTGGGAGGGGTGAGGAGTAAAAACTAAGTGAGATGAGCATACTGAACACACTATCATGGTATGTTAGAACCATATTTAAATTGCCTGTTTTGGATATCTAATTTATTTTTGATTTTACTATAGTTTGGAAATGATTTTTTTCTCCTGCTCAGAAAAACAAAGAATGAGTCAGAATGTGCTATTCAGTGATGGAAATTTCTGGCCCCCTTTATAGTCACTAGACAAACACATCTGAGATATCTAAGTTAGATATTTACAGGAGGTGTTCTTATCTTTTCAAGAGGTGCAGTGTAGGTGGGTTTTTTTAGAGTCTATAGCATGGGTACTCAGAAAGGATTGTGTCACTGATTATATGATTTGTCTTTTTTGAAGTTATTTCATTATTGATGGTTTCATTACAAGAAGATCAGAATCAGTGGGTGTAGGAAACTACTTTTAAAGATATCATGAAGGTGAATAAACATAGTCATACAAGTGAAGAAACCACTGTGTCTACTGTGAAATAGTTTTGTTTTTACTAGTAGAAAAATGCAATAGCTTCTCAACAGCTTTCTTCTCTAAGAGATCTCCTACAATATAAAGAAATGATGGTCACTTTATCTTAAGAGCAAGGAACCTGGTGAAAGAGATTAGATCCAATTTCTTTTTTCCTGTTCCTTAAAATGTTAATCTTCACAGATTATGATGAAATCTCTCCTCATTGTATCCAACTACATGTTCACACCCCAAATTTGTGTTCCCACCACAGGAAGAATACACCTGCCACTGGAGATGCCAAGGAGATGGCCCTGTGCAGGGGAGGAGGAAATGCTGGAGATGTCACAGAACCCCGTCCTGAGCCTCAGGCTGTGCCTCGCTCCTGCTGCTGACAGTGCTTCCTTCAACAGCTCCTCCTTTTTTCAGCTATTCCTTCTCATTCCCACGTCATAGCCTTCCCTGTGCCAGCACAACATATCGTGGGCCTCTGAAGTAAATCAGAAAGGGAACTGATCCATTTTTGGTGGGTCATTTTTCACTGAAACCCTTTCCCCAAGCCCGTTCACCATGCAGCTGCACAAACAGCTGTGCCAACACTGTGGAAGGGGAGATGTGGAGACAGAGGAAGGAGTGAATGAGGGGTGGACAGTGGGAACTAAGTCCAAGCAAGCTTAAGTAGCACTGCAGCTGAATGTGTAACCACAGCCTCGGTGCTTCTCTGGTCACGCATCTGTTTTAAATAATTTCCTTTTGAAACTTTCCTTTTGCATGTTTACCTATCAAGGGAGATCAGTCGCTTGGCACCTGTGTTTGCTTCCTGCATTTCTGCCTCTGTTTTTTCTCATGGCCGGTGACTGAACAGCAACATTGCTCTGGCAGCAGTAAAAAACTGTCCCTGGAATTCCCCCAAACAGAGCCAGTCAGTGTTCTCTATTTGCGGCATGTCAGGGGGTTGCTGCTCCTGTTCTTTACCAGTTTTAGGGTTGTTTTTCTGGCAACTGCTGACTGAGGTAGATCCTGAGGTATGCACATTCACCCCATTGTAAGTCAGATCATGAGGAAAAAATAATTTCTGGCTTCCATGTAAAAAGGCTCATTGTGTCATCATTGCATTTTCTTTATTTCCTTTGGCTTCTAAAAAAAAGACTAATTGTTCATAGAGATGTGGGCAGCCTGTAGGAAGGAGTAGAAGAATTCAGATCTCTTCTCAAGTTGCTCTTGAAAACGTATACAAATAAGACTCCCAGATCTGGAGTCAAAGAGATTTAAGGTATTTTTAAAAGTAAGCATCTACTTACTTCCTCTGTAAACAGGACCTTAATGAAATACCTGCTTTTAAAGCAGGGGGGATCTCTATAATTGTTTTAACCAGGGGAAAAAAAAATAAATAAATAAAAGATCCACATTTTAAGCACTAGGTCGAAATTGTTCTTTTTCCTGTAAATTAAAGGAAAATTAAAGTTTAAATTAAATTAAAGTTTAATATTCCAAAAATATTTTAGATACATCAATGTACAATCTTAAAAGTGTTCAGAGTGCAAGCTGGTAGTCTGCTAAAATTTAAATGATAAATTTCTCCACAAAATATAAAGCTATTTTCAGTCTTACCCCAAATTAAGTTGGTGAGAAAGTCAGCCAGGGAAGAAGATAAGCAATGACTAGACAAGTAAAAGAAAAAAAAATACATGTAATACATTAAAAAAACAACCAAACAAATAAAACCCGCAAACTCTAGGATACTTATTACAATAAAGAGCCAACATAATACTTTAAAGATGCATCTGAACTGTTTTGAACATAGAGATGTAAAAGATTATTTTCTTAAAAAAATACTATATCATATTTGTAATTCTATACAACTTCACAGTAGAAAATAAAATTTTTAAAACTTAAAACATGCCATTTTTATTAATGGTCCATTTTAAAACCATGAAACATTTTGATGTCAATTACTAAAACAAGGTTTAACGCTGTCAGAAAGCATTACTGCTAAAAACAGTCATCTTCTCAGTATTTTCATCTGCAAAGCATTACATTTTATAAAACAATTTTAACTTGGAATACGTAAGAGTCAATATGAAGGTTTCCATATGTTAAAAATTTTATTTGTGTGTTTGATTTTAAATTGCTTTGAAAAACAGACAGTTGAGGTTTATAGAAAGGAATCTTTCTTTTAGGAAATAAATGTCTTGAAAGTACAGGGCACCAGCAGTAAAAACGTTCTTACCACAAATCAGAAACATATTGAGAAGTGTTTGTTGAGTACACCTTCTGAAACTAGAATTTGTTTCTATTTGCTGGAAAATTGAAAAATCTGTTGTATCTTGGCATGCTTGTTTGGCCCAGTCCCAGGCTGTTCCTACGGCAGTGGCATTATTGTGCAATAAGACTTTCAGGCCTTGAAAAACTTTCAAGTTTCTCTTCCATTTAATTTTCTAATATGCAGTGTATCTGCCAGCAGTCTGCACATAACCAACCAAGACTGTTGTTTTATGAAATGAAACACAAGCGTATATATTCTATGATATTTTATTTTTAATAAAATGTGGGGTATTTTTAAGCAATGAAGACAATTGATCAGTGTCTAAGCTTCTGCGTGGCACTTAGCCAGAAGCCACCAAGGAGACAGCTGAAGTTTTGAGATTGTTTCTGCAAGGCTGATTTAAGGTGAACTGAGATAGATTCAAGATTTATAAGCACTACAAAGTCCTGACTGGAGCAGAGTTCAGCTAAGTAATCCACTGCTCACTCTGCAGACAAAATGCTGCAGCTGAAACTTCCCTCTGATTTAGTCTACAGTCAATGAGAATTTTAAAAACAGACAGAAGGACTGAGTTTCACTGTTTCACTTCAAAGGTCTCCTAATAACTGAGAGGATTATACTCTTTTAACCAGTTAAGAAGGTTAGATGATTTTGAATGAGTAGCTTTACACCCATCAATAATTCTAAGTTGAAACTCTAAAGATGTGGTATCCATATATATCCTTTAACTCCTTAAAGGATGCAAAGCAACAATGCATCTATTTTGTAAATGGATCGAAACCCCTAAATAAATGCCTGCTATTTTTAAAGTACTTTATCGAAGTGAATTTTTTTTGTAATACAACTAATTAAAATTCTTTCCTGAATCATTTTGTAAAATTAAGATGCTTTTAACTGTTTCTAAGAGACTCTTTTTTTCCTCTGTTAAATAAATATATAATGCCCAGTTAAGATCATTCTAATGTGAGCTGTGCAGACTTTGATGTTAGTACCTTTTACCTCTAGCATGCTAATGCCATATGTATATTTTATCAAATTAGAAAGAAGTTTCAAATGCTTACAGTTTCAGTGACAAAGGTACTGCTGAAGTAAAAAAGCTAAGGATTGTCAAACTAAAATGAAAAAGCTACATGCAGGAAACGGCTATAAATTTCTTCTTTTTACAGGGGAAGACAGGAAATTATACATCATAATAGTAAAAGAACTATCCTTTATCATATCAAGTGGTTCTTCTTAAGTTCTTTTTGTTCACGTTTACCATTATTAGTGCAGTCAGAGAGCCCAGTTAATAAAGAATTACTTCTGCATTATATGATTGTACCTCAAATCTTCTGCAAGGAAGTCAGGGTAACACATGTGCTGTGAATTCTTAAAGAATGGCTGACAATTTGCTGTGAGTTTTACATAGTCTATATTAGTATTAGCATTAACCTACATAGCTGTCCCTAAAATTAAAACTAAACTAAATGAAAAAAAAAAGATAGAAGAGAAATGAAGAACTGAAGAAATGGCCATACAGAATTGCATACACTGTTTCAAAAATCCCATTAATATTATTATTAACAATAAAAATAACCATCATTGTATTAATGTAATGCCTAGGAGTCATAATAATTTTTGAATAAAATATCAGAGACAATTGAGAAAGGTAATTACAATTTTGATTGATAGAAAGACCACCCATATCTTCTATCTACCCAGCAAGAGATAATACAAATGGACTTAATTTTTCAAATGAAAAGTTGAAGAGGTGAGAAATGCATCAAATCTACTAAACTGACTTTCAGAAAAGATTGAAAATCTGGAATATTTTACTTTGGTTTGTTTTAAACACAACTGCATCCTGACTCAGCATCAGCATCAGTAATTTTATTAAAAATTTTGCATAGAATTATGCCTCTGGGATCAAAATATTAAAAATATTTAATGCAAAATATGACCAACTTTTCATTACTTATCAAAAAGAACAAAAAGATGTTGTTTTTTCCTTTGCTTTATCACAGATTCACAGAATGATTGAGGTTGGAAGGGACTTGTAGAGATCATCTAGTCCAACCCCCTGCAGGGGGGTGTCCCTAGCAGGGACACCTAGAACATGTGACACAGGGCGGCATCCAGGCCAGTTTTGAAGATCTCCAAAGAAGGAGACTCCACAACCTCTCTGGGCAGCCTGTTCCAGGGCTCTGTCACCCTCACAGGAAAAAAGTTCTTCCTCACATGCAGATGGAACTGCCTGTATTTCAACTTATATCCATTACCCCTTGTCCTTTCACTGGCCACCACTGAGAAGAGTTTGGCCCCTTCCTTCCTACATTCACCCTTCAGATATTTATACGTATTGATCAGATCCCCTCTCAATCTTCTCTTTTCCAGGCTAAACAGGCCCCACTCTCTTAGTCTTTCCTCATAAGATAGATGTTCCAGTCCTTTAATCATCTTGGTTGCTCTTTGCTGGACCCTCTCTAGAAGCTCCACATCCCTATTATACTGGGGATCCCTGATCTGCACCTGATCTGCACCCTTGACCAGCTGGCCACACTCCTCCTGATGCAGGCCAGGATCCCATTGGCCTTCTTGGCCACGAGGGCACTGCTGCCTCATGGTTAACTTGGGGTCAACCAGGACTCCCAGGTCCCTCTCCGTGGAGCTGCTTTCCAGCAGGTCAACCCCTAATCTCTACTGAGGTCTGGGGTTATTCCTCCCCGGGTGCAGGACCCTGCGCTTGTCCTTGTTGAACCTCCTGAGGTTGCTCTCTGCCCAACTCTCCAGCCTGTCCAGGTCCCTCTAGATGGCAGCACAGCTCTCGAGTGTTGGTTGCTCCACCCAGTTTGATGAACAGTGCTTGGCCCAGTACTGACCGCTGGGGGACACCACTAGCCACAGGCCTCCAGCTGGACTTGGCCCAATTTATCACAACCCTCTGAGCTCTGCTGTCCAGCCAGTTCTCAATCCACCTCACCGTCCACTCACTTAACCTGCAATTCCTGAGCTTCCCTATGAAGTTGTTATGGGAAACAGTGTTGAAGTCAAGGTAGACAACATTCACAGCTTTCCCTTCATCCATCCAGCCAGTCATCCCATCATAAGAAGGCTATCAGATTGGTCAAACATGACTTTCCCTTGGTGAATCCATGCTGACTACTACTCATCACCTTCTTTTCCTTGACATGCCTCGAGATACTCTCTAGGATGAGCATTTCACCTTTCACCAGCATATCACCTTTCCACAGATAGAGGTGAGGCTGACTGGCCTGTAATATCCCAGCTCCTTCCACTTGCCCCTTTTGAAGGCTAGATTGATGTTGGCTTTCTTTCAGTCCTCCAGCATCTCCCCTGCTTGCCATGATCTCTCAAAGACATGGAGAGTAACTTAACAGTAAGCCCTACCAGTTCCCTCAGCAGTCTTGGGTGCATCCCCTCTGGGCCCATAGATTTATGTGTGCCCCATCTGCCTAAATAATCTCAATCCTCCTCCACCAGCGGAAAGTCTTTCTCTCTCTTGGTTCTCTCTGTCAGGGCCAAGCTCTGTAGTTCATGGGGACTAGGCAGTAAAGACAGAAGTAAAGGCAGCATTTAGTAACTCTGCCTTCTCTGTATCCTTCATCAAATTTTACATATAAGCTTTCAGGGTACTCTGTTACTCATGTGTGTTAGTAAGAAGCTAATAGATATCTGACTCAGGACTGAGACTTTACTAAAATTCAGATAACATTTACAAAATTATTTTTTTCTTGTAGACTCATATCAGCATGATGTACTTTCAGGACTCAAATCTACTATTTAGTTTCCTGGAAACTGCACATTCTAAAAGTAAATAAAGCTTCTGGTGTTTTTGCTCAGTAAAATTGTTTTCTCACTATGTCCAAGTTTTAGAAAAGTTATTAGACATATTTGGAATAACTTTAAAATTAACCACATAAAAGATATTTCCAAATATTAGATTAAATCACATCCTTCTTCTGGCGGTTAGACCACTGCAGCTCCAACTGCAAGGTTCAGGTTTCAGATTTGAAAAAAAGATGACCCATGATGCTGTAATGTCGTGCATAAACACTTCAGTGAAGTGAGGAGACCTAATCCACCGGGCTGTCCTCTGTAGCAGTCAGGAATATTGCACTAGGCAACTGCTGAATTAAAAAGGACGAAAACAAAATGGAAAGGAAGTAAATAGTGCATAGGGTGGGAGTGATGTCTCGCTAGTCACATCTCAGTGCATAAAAAGCCCTATTAGGCATATTTGTTTCGTTTCACTGCTATTTCCCAGGCAGTAATTTTCGGGATTTTAGTATCTTTGCTCCTGTTTGAGTGTCGGGATTATTATAATATGAAGTTTATGCTATTTTGTTTGCTCCTCTCTTGGCTCTGTGAATCTTCCGTTTTTGACTACTGGCTCCTAACCTGAGCACGTAAGATGCCTTTGTAGGTTGTGTCCCTAATCTTTCCTTGTTCCCAGGTCTGCTATAAATTACTAAAATATGTCAAAATAAATACACTAAAGTCTGTGAGAAACAATTGGCTGCAGCCTAAGTATTATGGGCAGCTAGTAACCCTGGATGATTTCTGTTGAACTAATAGAAGACACAGTTCAGTGAGATTAGAGATAGTTTTGCCTGATCTGATAATTTGCAAGACTGACACCTTTTCATTTTCCAAAGTATCTGTTGTGCACTGAAGCTTAGTGTGCGTGCCCTGGGGCCTGCCTTTTGGAGGGCTGCATTTCACTCCAGAGGGGTTGCTTACGTGTTAAATGGTTTGGTAATTAGGTGCATCTCTCTCCAGAACCTTTAAACCTTTAAGGGGAGGTTCAAGCTGCATTGTTTTTTTCCAAATGAGATGAACTGAAAAAAAAAAAAAAAGGAAAGACAAAAAGGAACTGAATTGCAACTGAATTGCAAGCTGAATGAATGCAGATAAAAAAAAAAGAAACGAAAAAGGACAAACAAATCTGAAAGCGACAACTTTATAAACATACCTTAGTGCAGCATAAATACTCTAATACTCTTGCATGTATTTGTTTCATTTCAGCATTATTTTCCACATGGTTATTTATGCATTTTTCAGTTTAACCAGGAAAAAAAGCCCAGCACTTTCCGTGTTGAGAAATCAGCTGCAAAGGCTGGGTCAGTTGTTGGTGAGTGCTGGAGGATCTCTTTGCACAGGATGCGCAGCGTGATGCGGCTCCTCAAGGGTGTCCTTTAATCACTCCGAGAGACGGCAGTTTTAGGTTGGGAAAATGGGAGTCCCTGTGAGCAGCACTCATACATTTTGCCCATCACAAGAGCAGATAATGTGTGGGGTTTTTTTTCTTTCTTTTTTTTTTTAATCTGAGATTTCTTAGGCATTCTAAAATGCTGCCTTTTTTTTTTTTTTTTTTTTTTTTTTTTTTTTTTTTTTTTTTATCAGTAGGTGGCTCAGCCTGCTTCATAGCGTGGCTGTCTCATTAACCAGTGCCTGGCTGCATCGCACAAGAGCTACGGGCTTCATCTTATTAACACAATCCTGCACAGGGCTACATTAGAAAGTCAGCGGGAATTGATGATGCTGGGCGCTTCCTGAGACGTACTCAGCACCTTCCAGTGCTGAGCCCTAAATGATGGTCTTGAATTAAAGCAGCATATTAAATTTCACAGTCATCTTCATAATCAGGTAGGGGGAAAGGTCATGATATATCCGCCAATGCCTCGACACTAGCAAAGCTCCATCTATATGCATGAAAAGCAGAAAAATGTAGTTTAAGAAATGTGCTTTTAAAAATTGATCTAAGGACTGTAAAAGCACTCAAAAGTCTTTTAATATGCATTCTTTTGCAAAAGTGATTCTATAAAGCATAGGTAGCTAAAAAGAGAATGTATATAATAATTTATCCATGACATGTAAATGTGAAATGCAAAAGTTTGTCATCTCTTTAATGAAAATGGAATGTACAATCTTAATCTACTGAAAATGTAGATAAATCTTTCAATCTTTTTACAAAAAATAAGGTTGTGCATGAGTAACTAGTCAGTGGCAACTGCAATGGTGATAACTGCAATATTCTAAATAATATTATTTCATAAGAGAATACAAAGGCAGGGAAATAATCAATCACAAGTGTAGGACATACATACTTCCCTAGCTTTAATGCCAAATTTTATATTTCTTTATAACATACAGTGGCATTTTTTTCCAGATAGTTTCTATGATGAAATCCTGCTGTCTTTGTGTAAGGAAAATTACCACCGAAACGAGCAGACAGGATTTTACTGAAAAGTGTGCCCAGGTTTTTAAATAACATTATGTAAATTCATCTTCTTAAACCACACTAGTCCTTTTGCAAGATGGAGTCAGTTTGAAGCAAACGGTGCTGGGATATGGTCCAGTTTCTCTGGGGGAACAGAAGTGGACTGAGCCATGGTAGATTTTGGCCCAATGTATGTAATGACAATACAATCCTGATCAGCCACAGCATACTCATTTCGAGCTATTGACCACAGTCCCCAAATAAGATACTGTAGTTTGATTTTTTTGATCTCTTTTAATATCAGAGATTTGTTCCACTGAAATGAATGGGGAGGGAGAAAAAAGTATTGTCACCTGTTTTTGAAAAAAATATTAATTAAACATTCAACTTCTTCTTACGATTAACCACAAAAGACAATAGCTTTAACAAGGGAATATAAAGTATTTTTGACTCCAAATTATATTAGTGAATACTGTAGAAGCTACATAAAGATATGTAATTGTCTTTGAAACGTTAATGCATATTTTACTTCCAAAGTTTTCTTTCTTTCATCTGTATCAAGTACTTGGGCTGCATTGCATCAGGTTAGACTGAGTGCACCTGAATCGTTCCCTGATAGCTGGGACAGCTGAGTATTTCATACCCGTCCATCTCTACAAACAACCCACAAAAATTTAAAACAGAAAGAAAACCTGCTGCTGCAATTCAGCAAGTCTATTATGAATCCCTAGGTGGCATGGAAAGCATTTAGACTCATTTCATTCACATGTCAGGTAAAGACTTTCATTTAGAAGTGAGATGAATGCTGAATAATGGATCTTTTGAATAATGTAATTAAGAATTCATTAAAGCAGCCCTTAAAATAAAATCTCCAAAATGTAATGCATGTGTGCTTTCCTCATCTACTGTACTAGTGAACCAAATGAATGAGCAGTACACAGGATAATACTGATGTTTACAAAATTCTCACATATAAATTAGATGAACTCTCAATATAATGTATAATTTTAATGGCTTTAGAGAATGAAGAATAAGGATTCTTGAAACATATTGGTGTCATTTTCATGAGAAAAATGAACGTATCTGGATTAAGCATAATCTTTGTAAGTCTGGGTTTTACTGTGTGTGCTTACCTGAAAATCTCGACAGCACTGGGAAGAGTTCTATGGGAATTCTCATACAGATATTTTTTGTTATCCTTATCATTTATATGATTGTTTTGATTAAGCATTGGTTAAAATAAATAAATAAATATGCTTATGTGGATTTGTGACACAGTTTTCCAAATTCCTGAAGAGCAACCCTCTCCAGTGAGACTTCCTCCAAGGCTATATGCCATATCTCCTATCCAGGCATCAAGGAGGTCATCTTAACTTCACACCAGACAGGAGGGTGCCAAAATGTGATCTGCAGTAGCAATTCAAGAAGGCAACGAGTTATGTCCTAGCATCTGTATGGGGACTGTTTAGTTTAGAAAAACAAAGTGATACAAATGCTCTGGGAATCTATCCTACTTGTCAGCGGGCAGTCTGGGATGAGCATCACAAAAGGGAGGACTATGCATGCTGAAGTTATTATACTCCTTCTTGCATCACTGTCCATCCAGTCCATGAGCTGGACAATATTCAGCATCATGATTTTGAAGCAAAGTCTTGGCTCTTTTCATACTCAGCTTGAATTTGAAAACAAACTTGAACTATTAGAGCATAAAGACTTGATCCAATTTGTGCATGTGGATATGTGCAGAGGGACAGAATTGGTTTCATGGGTCTTGACCTCTGGCATTCAAGAATAGGAGAGTCAAGGAAAAAATACATTTTAAGAGTTTAATGATGACAGAAGCCCTTGATTATGCAAAAGTGACTAAAACCAGACTGAAAGTTAAATGTCTAACTACGAATCTAGGCACACAAGACATTTATGTCTCTGCTGAATGGCTTGGACTACATGCCTAAGTTTTACACAGCCACTTATTCGAGATGAATTTCATTTAGCTTTTTCCTCACATGAGGGAAAAAAAAAGCAGTAGAGAGACAAGGAAATTAAGGAAGCTGTTATGTTATCAGGAAGAGTGGCAGCACTAAGATAAATAAGGAAGAATAACTACCTTGATTACATTCGGTGTTCTCCACTGACTAATGTAAATGTCCTTCTGGTACAGAAATCATTCTTCATTAAAAAAAAATAAAAAAAATTAATACTAGGGCTACATAGGGTCAGGCTCCATTCTGTCTTGCATATGGTCAGCATAACAATGAAGGTCTCAGCAGCTCACAGAATTGACCTGCATTTTTGAGTATGAAGTATTAGGGCCAAAAAAAAATTTAACCTGTTCTCAGGCTCAATTTTGAAAAATTGTCCCTGTTACACCATGATAAAAATGTAATCACAACTCTATACCCATCAGACAATGTGATGTGATAGTCCTTTATGTTACTCCTTTTTCTCCTTATGAAAACATATACTGAGATGTGGGAAACAACAATCTTCATCCTCCCATCAGCATGTGTAGTGATACAGAGTGAAAATCCTGCAACTTCAACAACTTTGACTATTTTGTCTGTCAAGTTTTTCAGACTTGAAAAATTCCTATGCATAAAATGGCCTTGGTAACTTCAGAGTCAGCTGAGTGCCAAATATTTAAAAAAAAAAAAAAAAAAAAAAAGGCAGACTAAATCACATTTCAATAATCTGCAGCACCATAATTATTTTTAGAGATGCACTTAGCAAGCAGACATTTATTATGCTTGGAAAAAAAAAAGTTTGCATATGTACCAGGTCTTTTCTCCTGGGCATTCCGAAATATAAACCAAATATCACCTGGCATTATTACAAGACAACTTTACCATAGAGCTATGTGTTTTCCATTACAAGGCAGCTTTATTGTAGAGCTGTATGTTTTCCTTAAAACTGTTTGTAGATATGTGATCTCCTAAATAATTTGGGAAGGCCCAGTACAGGGTTTATGAGGACGATACTCCTTGTCTGGAGATTCTCAGTTGACATAGTGATTCATGAGTCTTCCTGAACCTTCCTTTCTTCCAGACCTCTAAGTTTTTGCCATGATTCAGCTGAATGTATTTAGTATCTACCCCCAAATCCAAGACACCTGCTTTGCAAGAAGTGCTCAAAGAAATAACAGCTGATTAGTGGACACTTTCAGTGGTGACTTTTAAACTATTTTAATTCAACGGCTTATCATTATTACAACCTATCCAGCTTTTCCAGATGCATGATCAGTCACTGAACGTCTCTTTGCCCTGGCAAAGTGCCCTGCATTTCACTAGTGGAGTGTGTAGGCATAGTGCCATGCTGAATTTCATACAGTGTCTTATGCAATTGTTCAGAAAGAAGATTCTGTAGAAATATAAACTATTCTTATTGCAATGTCTCTTTTGTTGGACAGAACAATTTGGGACTGAGAAATGTGAGAAGAGGATTGGAATTGTCAGAAAGAAAGTGCCAAGACAACCACTTCCAAATTGCTCTTCTAAGTGAGACAAAGCAGGTCATTTCTTTAAATCATTCCTCTTACAGAAAAGTCCCTGACATTGCTTTGCAAGAACCTTAGGGTTATCACATTGCTATGAGAGAATCTAAGGAGACTTCAGCTCAGACCACATGGGCCTAATGG
The DNA here is from genome assembly GCA_032273925.1 of Rhynchotus rufescens. Classification (NCBI taxonomy): domain Eukaryota; kingdom Metazoa; phylum Chordata; class Aves; order Tinamiformes; family Tinamidae; genus Rhynchotus; species Rhynchotus rufescens. Next base: position 14,471 of record JAVCKT010004736.1, read on the forward strand.
ATGATTCTGCCCTAAAGGGGAGAGTCCATAGTTTCATTAGGAAGTTAGAAAAAAAAGACTGTATTCAGCGGCAGTCCCCCGATGTCACTTGTAGTTAATCAATTGCCATATGTGCCAATCAGGCTAAGTTAAGCTACAGGCAACTCGTTTTATTTATGGCTAAGAGACTGGGAATAACCTATGCAGCTGGGAAGCCAACCAGACCGATGGATTTTCCACAAGCTGGCAGACAAGGAGGCAATTTATTGAGGGAGAAACCCCAGAGCAAGAAATTAAAAAAACTAAAATAAGGCTATGATATGTTTTACATTACAGAATTTCTCTTGGTATGGGTATCAGCTTCTGAATATTTCAGCAACATTGCATCTCATCTCTCATCTACATATCCATTGAGAAGTGTTCAGCAGAAATTGCCCTTTGTTCTGCAGTACAGGATTAAACTGACTTGCAGCTCACTGCCATAGTTTGGCCCTGAAAACTGAATCAGCTTTGTGATGATTTTAGAATGGCCTAATCTTCACTCTTGTCAAACTAAACTGCAGGATTATCACATGAAACTTTTTTCAAATGTCCAGATTAATCACATATGACAATCAATTTTTTATTCTACTCAATAGGGAAAATCTGTTTTATGTATTTTTGAGGGAAAAGGGGTTATTTAGCAATTGAATTCTAGGATTTGTGACGCTTGTTTTGAATTACACACCATTTTATTCTGGGAAATTGCTAAAAATAAGATGTAGTGTTGTCTCCTCCTGAGGCATTTACTTTCCTTTTCCTCTTGTATGTATACATTCTTGTATGTATGTCTATGTATTTATTTACATTTATATATACATATATATAAGGGAATATCTTCTTGACTGCTTATTCACCTAAGCATTATGGAGCATACAGCATGTTGGACTTTGGCTTGATATCGTGCATTAGAACAACCTAGAGCTAAAAACTAATACCCAGATGAGACATTTCTGACCATTCATGTCAATGGTCATATGAGAAATCGTAATTTTCAAAAATATATGGTAAGTGATGCTTGTAGTTTAAATTAATTAAACAGTTTTCACCATTATTTTAATAGGTTTCTGCAAACACACCAAGTTATCTGTATATCAAAGACTGAATCTATAGCTTACAGAGTATACTCAGTCTAATAATATATAATTATTAAAATAATGGCAGGAATTATATGTTGTGTTTCAAAAGTAAGATCAGTTTAATGCCTTAGCAGCCCTGATTCTTCTTCTATGGTTCTGTCTGCTTTAGAGACAAAAAAATGCCACACCTGGTCCAGTCCTGGCTTAAAGGCTTCTGAAATGAGACTGAGAACTGAGGATCTTTATGTATTATTTTATATGGAATTAGATACTGTATACATGCTATGATTCAAAAATAATGAGCATTTTGTTTTATTGGCTGTTAAATTTTCCATATTTAGACATATACTATGAGCCAATGCAGCAACAAAGTCTATACACATCTTTAAGAACATAAATTGCTTATTCTGTGGAGTAAAAAAGCTTCTTCAAACTTTTTGTGCTTTAGAAATCACTGGTAATTGTGGATTATCATGGAATAAAGCCTATTTCATCTGCATAAATAGTTCTTGAAAGATTCAGTCCTAAACATATTGAAAGATTCAGACCTACATGCCACTTTAATATGAACTATACTTTAAGCATGTGAATGATCCCATTGTCAGGGTAAACTGTATCATGATTATCATTTTTTCAAGATCTCTCAGCTCATTGTGACAAATATTCACATATCATAGTGGAAATTATGGTATATCTACTGGATAATTATCATATCCCTAAAAATATACAAACTCTATCTAAACCTATTTTGCTTTCATATAGAGAATATATTTTTAGAATATGGAGGGTGCTTTATTGCAACAAACTCCTTAAAGAGCAAATGAAGAAATATTTACTGTAGGTAATGTGGTCATACCTCATAAAAAAAAAAAAAAAAAAGATTATTATTAGACAAGGAAATTTAAAATCTAACAATCTCATGAAACATTGTGTTTTCTCCTATTTTTTTTCCTATAACCTCATTTTCCTCTTTCTCCATTTCTCAGTTGTTGAAAGAAAAATACAAAAGAAATGTTCATATAGGTAGCCAGTAGGATGCCAGAAAGGGCCTTTATCAGTCAGAAATGGTGTGGTGCCCTCTGGATAATCAAATGTCCCTGCAACACTTTAGAATTTTTCATGCACTGAGATGCAAACTGAGCAATTTCTTCATGTTTTTTTCCCCTATATAGTTTGTTAATGCTGGAAAGGCAATTGGACAGTGGGGCCTCCTCATTCTTGGCACTATTTCAAAAGCAACTTGAAATGCCCTGACAGCAGTTCTTCTCACAAAGTAGCGTTAAGGTTGTGACACGGACCAACAAAAGGCTGACACACTCGTTAGCTTACCCTGTTGTGCTTAGGTAATGGTGGACTCTCAGATCTG
>JAVCKT010004737.1:0-14670 GCA_032273925.1 Rhynchotus rufescens
CCGCGCCGCTCCCAACGCCGCCGGCGCGGCTCCTCGGCGGCTCCGGCCCGCGCGGCGGGACAGCGGGGTTTCCGTCCTCATCATCCGCCAGGCGCGAGCCTGAGCGGCCCCCCCGCCTCGCTGCAGCGGCTGCGCGCCTCTTCCACGCCGTCGCCCCGCTCCCGGAGTCGGGAGCCTGCCTTAGCATGTGGCGGCGGCGGCGCAACATCGACCTACTTCTGACTGCAGCTTTGCTGGGTCCTTACTGCCTTGATAGAGCAGGAGTTACAGATGCATTAAGATTTTTCTTTTAAAATTTCCTTCAGTACATTGGTCAAAAATAAATATCAAATACAATCTTTTGCCTGTTGAAATGAATTTTGCATACAGCTGTTCTTTAAAACCTGCAAACACTTTCCAAATCACACAAGTTATGCCCTGTTGGGCTAAAATCCCCGATGACTGCAGAGAGGGGCTATCAGGAACCTTGTGCACAAAATCACCAGGTTTAGAGCAGAGCTGTTCCCTGGGTATATATGTTTTAAAGACAGCACATTTCTCAGTGCAAGTAAATCGACTGCAAGTCAAACACCTGATCCTCAGACTCTGCCAGGCACATAGCCTGTTTCAGGCCAAACACTTAGCCCAGCGCTCTCATTGCAAAGCTGGGGCTTTCAGGAAATGGACACCCCGTTTGGGTCCTCGTGCTGCAGCCTTGCCCCTTGGCCAGAGCACAGCGCCAGCCCCTTATTTACCAAGGTCTCGAGAAACTTACAGTAGAGAAAATACTTTTAAAAGGCCAAATTTTCTGTTAGCAATATCGACTGACTTGGCTTTCACACACACTGTAAAGAAGATTGTGATGAGCCTTATTTAAAACAGAAGATGATGCTGGTGAGGCATGGTACATTTGAGCAGTATTAGGTTTGGCTGCCAAACACAGAAAATACACGGATTAAATAAACTTTACAGTAGTAACAGAATCATCTTTAGGGAATATGAGGCTATTTAAAAATATATGCTGTGATCACCAGCAAGTTGTTTGTTATTTCCCTCCCTCTTTCTAGGTTGGTCTAACTATAACCGCTCTCTGCTGACCCTAGGCCTTCTAGATGGAGTGCTGCCCTCAACATTTTCTTTGGGGTCTAATTTAGTCAGACATATACACAAATACAAGGCTGAAGTCAGATCTCACTTACACTAGTGTAAATCCTTGGCTGGATCTGGAACAGCTGTAAAGGCACCAGTGGAGTTATTCTAGATGTACAGTGGTGTTACCAAGTCTGTTACATCAGGGTAACTATCTCTTCAAACATACAGTATTTGAAATATGTAGGGCGTAATATAAATGGCTGCAGTAACAATTAACTATTTCAAAGGCAGCTGGTCTTCTTCCATGATATAAATGGGAAGTAAGTCCCATATTCCAAGTACTTGAGACATGTAACATATAGGGTAACATATTTTACAGGTCTTTTAAAAAAAAAAAAAAAAAAATCACAGGAAGTCATTAAAGAATACCAGCTAATAGGAATTATATTTGGCAGATATTTTGGACACTATATTTTAAAAAGTCCCAAAGAGATCCTGAAATTGTATTTAAGGATTGTTTCACAGATCACTAAAACACCATCATCTTACAGTGATTATATAGTCAACTTCTCTCAACCACATTAGCCAATGAAGTTTTTAGGAGCAGACACGATATATATTTAGACAAATTCAATTTTAAGATAGGATGCAAGCTCCTTGGAATGGAATTTTTGCTAGACCATGGGGCAGACACCCTCTTCCTTAACCACAGGCCCAGGGAATCCACGATGACCACATTTTGCTTTTGCATTTTGTTTGAAACAGAGCACCTCTAGCAACACGGAATTGGTGCAGTACTGACTCAGCATGGCAAATGCCACCCACTGAGACAAGAACACCACTTCCTTCAGCACCTGGGTTTTCTTTGGAGGTCTCCCATAAAAATCTTGCATGTATCAATGTTATAAACAGACTTTTCTTTTGAAGAATTTGAACATTTATTTTACAGCTGATCAAATTACAGGCTATTGCAAACAAACTACCAATATGACAATGAGAAAATATTGCTGAATGGCCATTCCTTTTAGAGGCAGAACACTCACATTTATTTTTATAAAAGTATAATCATTTCATCCACTGGTAAAAAAAATGCCCAAATCGATACTTTTTAAAAATGATGAATTATAATAAATGAGAAGTTAGATCCCTGAAACTGTAGCCTCCTGTTCCTTTGCAGGATGGCAGCCTTAAATAGCAACAAAGCAATAACCATCAGCTCACTGTTCTGCTGATACAGTCAAGTTTTGACCAAGGAGAAGCACAAGGAAGCATCTCCCTCCACTAAGCTCAGAGGAAGCACGCAGTATTTGAAAGGAAAAATTGGCCCACAATTTTAACTATGAAAATAGATGACTCAGTGCAGGCTTTCATATTTAAGATGGCTTTGTTTTGTTTCTGTTAGTTCAACAATATATGCGAGTTCTGTTATTTACCAGAAACATTTGTGCAAAGTGTATCCATCTTTAAGCAGCTGCTAAGACTATGATACACACGCATCCTCTTACTGACGTGTCTCCACAGAACAGGGAAGCAGGCTATCAAATGGCTATCAAAAAAAAAGCAGGCTCTTCTCCTACAAGAGTTGCAAGATTCAGGCAGAAGTTTTAGAAGCCTTTAAATATCTCATCTGGACATTAACCAAAGGAGTGCTAAAGTCAGAGGAGCTGAAGCAAACTTCCTAACTGCACAATTGCTCTGGAAAACCAGTCCTTCAGGCATCTGCTCTTTTTCCTGGAGCACAGCTTCTTGAAAAGGCAGGGTGCTTCTGTCCCCGTGCTCTTTCCTTGAGGAAGGCCTAGCCTTCTCCCAAAAGAAAGAATTCGAAGAAAGAATCTAGATTTGCTAGACAGACAGACCCCAAATACTAACTACAAAACACTAACTCCTTTGTTGCAGCTGTGATTTGTTAACTTACTGTCTGCTCAACAACACAGTACTCCGTTTCTGTGCTGAGGGAAGGAAGAAAACTAGAAAAAAAGGAGCAACTTCTAGTTACTATCATTGCTTAAGAAAGCAGAAGCGGCACAGGCAGATTTAAGATTTCTTCAGATAAATCTGACCATAGCTGAGGCTCTGAGGGCAGAGTTTACCGAGATGCCAGGAAAGTTATGGCTGAGAGGGTAAAATATAGGAGAAAAGAATATATATACACATGTGCACTGAAAAGCTGAACATATTTTTTCCTGACATTTCAACTGCCTCTACAGCCAGCTAAAACTGTTTTTCCCTTTAGGGTTATGGGGCTGTTCATTGTAAAACTGTAAAAATTATAGTTTTGTAAAGAAGTGGTACATCGGCCTGCCACAGCATTAATGCCCCAAATCCTCAAGCCTTTAACCATAACATCAGAATTCTGTGGGCTTATAAAGATGTCCCAATTCAAGTCCCCTAATTTTGCAAGGGACCTGGGCAAACGGTGTAGGGTTTCAGCCCATTTCATTGGTTCTATGTGCGCGGCAGAGGTGGGGATGAAGCGCCCCGCGCTAAGGCCCTGGCTGCAGACAGGGGCGAGGGCTGTGACACGGCTCCAGGGAGCCCGGCTGCAGCACGCGCTGCCGCTCCGAGCCTCGTGCTGGGCCCTGCTGCCCAGGGCTGCCCGCCCTGCACGGTGACAGCGGGGCCACGCTTTCCTTCTCCCACTCCTCCCGAGGGGGTAACCTCCAGCCGAGCACGGGCAGCAGCTGGGGGGAATGAACAGCTTCAACTACCGCAGCTGTTTCCTCAGAAAGCTCAAGTCCCCCTTGTAGAGCCGTGTTACATATGAGAACAGGAGCTTTTCTGACTGGGAACGTCAAACCCAGCGCAGCTAAGGATTGCATTGGGTTTAAAGAACTGACCTCCTTTGTGATTTATCATATTGCAGTGTTTTGGGTCTTGGACATGGGTAGTGTTTTGGAGATTGCTTTTCCCGGGGTGGGAGAGGGAACACACACATAAATCCTTATCAGCTTGAGGCTATCTGAAAAAAGCGCCCAGAAGCCCATAACATTCTGACCTATTCTCTAACACGCTCAAGTTGTTTACAAGAAAGCACTGCAATGAAGCCTTAACTTAATAAAGAGCTGAAACGTACAGGTCCCCAAGCACTACTCCCCGTCACCTCAGCCCTCTGCACTGCAGTTCTGGGCACAGAGGTGCCACTGAACTTCCACAGCAACTCCTCCCAAAAGCTAAGGATGCCTTGAATCAGGGAAAACTACAGACTGAGCCAGTAACACATGCTGGTGTCTTCAGCCAGCCTGAAGCAGCTGAGAGATGGAGCAGTAATGACTTCCCATCAACAAAACTGTGCCAAGAAAACCAAGATATTTAACTTATGCCATTATCTTGGCCGTTCCCTAAAACATGCCTGCTGCCATGGTACCTGAAGCCTTTCTTCCAAGCTTCTGCAGAATATTTCAGCATGGCAACACCTAGAGGACAGCTAAGGACTACCAAGTAGAATAATACAGGAATGTTACAGGAAATTTGTTACTTGTTTTACATTTAAATATGAAAATTCATTCTTAAAATTAATCAGAAGTGAAATGGAAATCAGAGATTGTAACAAGATAATAGTTGAACTTATCTAAAAGCACATGTGGCCTTGCTTCTGAATGTAGCAAAATTTAGAAAACAAACACCTGGCAAACAGATATAAAATCTTCATTTACTTCAGTGTATCCATGCTTTAACCCAACACTTACAGGAACAAAAGGGAACAGCAATGTCCCAAATAACTAAAACATCAATAAAAATCAGTAATGCTGCAATCCTCCTTCTGTGAAGAAGCCAACAGATGTATAAGAAGCTCTCTAAGTCCAAACAACACAGTTCTGTTGGATCAAGTTGCAAGTCCTGAAGTTGGCCTGGAGTTTCTCAGGCATGAGAAGCTGCCCAGCAAAGCCCAGGACAGCTCCCTTACCTGTTATCCAAAGGCTGGTGAGATTCCTGTTTCTGCCTGGCGTAGACACAACCCCTGCATTAACCAGCAGGGGTAGGAAAGGATGCGTGCTTCTTTTATCCCTACTGCTCATAGAGAGCACCCAGGCCAGGATGAAGAGTAAGACTGTTGCAAAACAGTCAGCTCAGTCAGCTCTTTTGCTCCATCATTCTCAGCATAGGAAGAGGTGGAATTAAGAACCTTTCTCCTCTAAAAAAAGCTATACAAAAGCAGTAGGAGGACTTCTCAGGCTCATCCCAGGGGAAGTGTATAAAGTTTAGTCTGTGGGAAAGACATGAGACAATTCCATAACCCTCAAAGATCCAGTGTTTACCTCAAGGCCTGAAGCGTGTTGGCTGTGTGCAAGCTGGAATACTGTAAGCCTGGGAAGGAGGGAAGTTCAGCAGAGCCTCATGGGATTTATGGCATTGCCACGCTACCGCCAGGTGAGTTTACTGCTAGAAAACAAACTCCTTACTAATGATGCAGGTCAAGCCAGAATTGTCAAATTGTGTTATCTGCAGGGGTCCAAAGAGTTCAAGGGTTGGGCTAATGAAGCCAATTAGGCAGCATCCCCCACACCTGCCAGCATCTGAGAGCTGTAAATGAAGACAAACAGGGACAGAGAAGTAAGAGCACACCTGTTTACGCTTTTAAGCCACACTGGGAACAGAAGCAATTTTTTAAAGACAGAGTAAGAAATTAGTCAACAAGGAATGTTCTCTCCTAGCTAGGCTGTTTTGCTGCATAAAGGTACAGTTCCTGCTGGGCTGCAGTTCCCTCCTTGCAAGGAAGGATCTTGTGATAGCAGAGGACTACGGAATAGGTCCAGTATAGGATTTAGGCACCTAGAAAACTGTATCTAGTAATACTTAATGTTAAGCATTTAACCTCCAGACTGGAATTCACACTGTGTTAGGATCTGAGGCTTCCTGTACTGGGGGCAGGAAGATTCTGGTACTATGCAACAGGATCCAGGAAATAGACTCCAAATAAATCGATACATGAGAAAATCAGAAATCTTTAAGAAAGGAATGAAGCTGAGGTCTCTGCACCTTTCATAACCCACAACCACGAGCAGTATTTTCTGACTGTTCTGTGTGAAAAGGCTGATGCTGTCTTTGTGTGTTGCCTTTAAGCATGCTCAGTGTACTTGCCAGCCGTATGTCATTCACGGATTCAGATCTTTGGGGATTTAAATGGGGAAAAGTCTCCATTTACAGCCAGACTGAGTTAGTCCTGCAGGAGCACTGGACTACAGGCACTCGGGAATCTTGAAGATCAAACTGCAGAGTCTCTCACCAGCTTGTGCCTTCAGGTTGGATTTTTGGTTAAATGACCCTAAAACCTTTTGTTTAGTCACCTATGTAAAGTGCTTTCAGATACAGGATGGAAAGTACTGAGTACAATTATGAGTTTTTATTCAGAAGTTAAACAATATATGTGGGATGAGGAAAAATGACATCCAGGAAGGCAAGCTGCTTTTCATATAGGCTACAAAAATACAGCTTAAATGCTAAAGCACTAACTTAAACTCCTGGTGACAGGGGTGTAAAGCTTCCATTTTATTGATATGTGTTTGAACATGCTAGATCTGTAATAACCAAGCCTTAGATTATAAGTATATGTGAAAAGTAGAAATTATGTGTTTTTATGTTTGGTCATGTTTTAGCCATGATTCTATTGTAGTAATCTAAATATACTTTAAACGCCATACACTCCATTAGAAACTGCCTCTTTGTCAAGATTTTGATCTCTTTTGAATCAATCTGTAGCAGCTGTGTGTTGTTTAAAATACTCTTATTGACTCTTCTATAATTTGCCTTCTTTGAACAGCCTGCGTGCTGTAACGTTTGATCAAAGAAATAAACGTATACTTTAACAGCCCAAAGTAAAGTGCCTGAACATTTTTTATAACAGTGCACTATAAAATGTAATTATAGTTGTCTATAGATCACACAGGATGATATAAATAAATGGGCTTGAGCCTTTTTTAATGCAAGCCTATCCAATATATCAAAGATTTTTTCCGTTTAACACCAATCTCTATCATGCAAAAGCATTAATGAACCATTTCAAATACAGATGATGCAACTTCCTTTAATAGTATATTTCCTCCTTTGTTATCTGGCAACTGTATATAAAAACAGCCACAGCAAAGTTAAGTAAGGAAAGCAAAACATTCTCGAGTTGTGGGTTTACAAGATATAATGTAAAGAAAATGTTGATTTAAGCCTTCTTTAAAGGCTGGCTTTCTTTTCAGAAAAAATAGATATTTCACCTCTAGCTACCATGGATGTTCATCAGTTCTGGACTATGAATATTAATTCACAACTGACTGCTACATTTTGATTATTAAAAATAGAGAGAAAAAAAAGCCTATATCTTTGAGGGTTTATAGCCCTGCAAATTTGGTAACTTACATTAATTTTGTTTGTCTTTTATACAAATGAACACATAGAGGTCTCCCTTAATTCAGGACCCAAATGGAGTTGAATCAATATCAGCTACATAATACATAAAGGATGGATGCAAATTTTATAGTACCCAAATAAATAATTAATTTTTATCTGCTTACTGTAACAAGGGGAAAAAACAAAAAAGTCAGCGTATTTTGAAGTTTAACAGAACTTTTGCCGGAGCTATAAGAATTGTGGGAAAGCGTCTCCGGAGGAGGCAGCGGCGTGTGCGCGCGGCGCGGGCGAGGAGAGATGCCACCGGGAGCCGGCTGGAAGCGCAAGGGCCGCGCTGCCGATGCCGGCCCCGCAGCAGCAGGAGCGGCGGAGGCAGAGCCAGTGTCTGCCTCACCTTTGTGCTGCCCTCCCTGGCTTTCCTGCTGCAGCTCCGTGCGTGCCGGTGCAGCGTCCTCCTTCCCCATGGAGCGGGTTACGGCTCTTCCCGCCTGAAAGGGAGGCACGTTTTCCTTTCGCTGCGAGAGGAATAGGACCCTCGTGCTGTCGCTTGCTCCTTGAGGATGGCACGTCCTGCACGACTGATGCCTGCGCTAGGAATCCTAACCTAGTCATTTGAAGACTGTCAGAAACTCTCATTGCCCACCCTAGGCTTTAAAGCAGAGCTCTCATTAAACATAAAGGCTTTTGACTTTACATATCGGCACTTTTTAGCTTTTTAACAGCACAGGACTCTCTTACCTAATAAAACTATGAGCAGTGGCTAAGGGCCCACATCTGGAAGCACTTCCACTAAAAAACTAAACACTAAAAAAACTATTCACGTGTGAATGTATGAACTGTGCATCACTTGCTGATTTTACAAGAAACTCAGTGCCGTACAATCCTCAAAACTCATTTGATTGAGAGCGATTGACAGGTTACGGGGTCCCAGGATAAAAAGAACTCCTCGGGGAAAGGCAGGTTGAGCAGTTTGCATGAGAGATGGCTGTGAGTAGTGCAAGATAGGGTATCTCTACCCTTCTGATTAATACTCCCATGCAAGAATTCAGGTGAATAATCACATTTTGTATTTACCTTACGAAACAGGGATGTCTTAATGATGAAAATGAAAAATGGGTTTGCTCGCAAAAGCCTTTGTCTCTGGAACACAGCTATAAGTAGCTCGCTATCTAGGTTGAAAATGGTAAGGCAGGGGAGCGCGTCCTATTTTTCCATGCTTGCAGTGAGGCTACAATATGGGAATTCAGCCTTGGTAATTACTAATACACCACACAGACACAATTCCACCCTGTGTACTGCATAAAGGAATCACTTGTGGGCTGCCTCCATTACAAAGAGCAGTAGGGGGCCAACATGCAAGAAGACAAAATGCTTTACAAGGAGGAAGAAGCCCAGAAGAGTCAATGTGCCCGAATACAAGGACCTTGATTCTTTTTGGAGTGATTTAAGTCCCCTTCCATCAATTATCGTCCTTTGTCTCCAGAGCCTTATCACAAGCAGCATTACAGGAACTGAGCAAAACAATACGCAGGCCCAAATAACCCTGTGAACTGTGCTGACATTTCCACACCCTGTCGCTGTGTTTGACCAGGTTATTCAGGTTTTCAAAAAACAAAAAACTCCAACACGGAACAACAACAAACAGCCCTCTCTCCAATAACAAGCTCAACCCTTCCTGGTGTCTTTTCTCCCTTCTACGATTACCCCAAGCTCACACCACCACAGCACAGGGACCGTGCGATATAAAAACCGTAGTGCCACACAAGGCAGACACGGCAGCTCAGCTATGTAGTTTGATTTCTCAGCAAAATAAATCAGCTGTCTACTGGTTCACTTTCACTACGCAGAATTTTGAGTAATAAGTTTTCCTTAGTGACCCAGGAAGTTTCGAGGGTGCAGTCATAAGGGTGCAATCAATGAAAAGCATCTATTTCTTCATTCATTCATTCATTCACACTAGATATGTAACATTTCATGGTATTTCTTAACAGGACGTTGCAGTCCGTGCTCATCTGAAAATAAGTTTGAAAATATGTGGAAAGTTTAAAAAAAAAAAAAAAAAAGGACCTCAGGAAAGTCAGCTATTTTTGACAGCATGTCAGCTTCTGTGAAACAAAGCCTTGTCTTTCAGAAAGTGTTTACGATCACTGAGAAAAAAAAAAATACATCCTTGGGCTAAAATGTTTATTGGCACCTAGAAGTCTGAAGAGAGCAAGTCAGGCTTGTGGTTTTTTGAGGGCACTTTATCATCGCCTGCATTCTCAAAGGGATCTGTGAATGAATAGAGCCGGATTACTCAGCCTTCTATTCCACGCCTATTCCTCTCCATTTTCCTTGGCAAGACTGAGAGCCAAGCTATTTTTAGTTAGGCAGTTTTCTATTTTTAGACAAATATCAGTTAAGAGACATTTGTTAGGAAAAAATTAAAAAAAGAAAAACACAAAAGGGGGAGGGGATGAGGCTTCCCATCTTGTATTATGAAGCGAGCCCTTCAACCTGTATCTCCAGGCGTTTCAGCTGCTTCCAATCTTGGAAAAATAAAGAAAATTCAGAGTTCAGGGATTTAAAAATAAACCTACCCTCTGGCAAACAGACCAAAATACAACAAGCTGTTACTATGTGAAACAGTGACTACAAAAACAAAGAACATTCTCCAATGACTAGATTGGGATAAAACTTTGGAGCTATTAAGTTATAAGAATGTTACACAGACATGTAAGATTTTTCCAGCTTCTCCGCCAGATATATCATGTTTTGGAGAAAGAAACAGTCATCTGTGAAATAGTGTTAGCTCTAAGAAATACAGACCTAAGCCCCTAGTTTGACAAAGAAAAGAATCATGAATAAGAGTTTGCAACACTCCTATATTTGCACCTTTTTTTCCTCTTTCTCATTGCATTTTTACAGCAATAGCCTCCCCTTCCAAATCCTAAGTTATTACAATATTTTTAACTGATTACTAAGAACAGAAAAATAAAACGGGGGGAGGGGAAGGAGTCCTGACAAATGCTAAGGACTGATCCTCAATCAATCTAAATTAGGAAGTCTGGAGTTTCCTCAAAACTTACCCCAAAGCAGCTTTTGTTCTTCTAAGTGCTTCACTCCAATTGAATTTACATCCATTCTGCTTTCTTCTGTCCCTACTCTCTTTTTTCCAGATCATGGAAAAATAATCTATCAAGTGAGCTGCTTCATTTTCATTTGAGATACTTTAGGATTACAAAATATGCTTCATGAAGCCAAATCCTTACCAAGGATAAATCATAGTAAAAAGAATGGCCATTTCTTTGGAGTGAAAACAAGAGAAAACAATGCATAGTGTGTGATTTTTTCACATACTGGATCAGTTTGAAATATATTCAAAATAAATACATGGTATCAAACCCAGACCCACTACTTTTCTTTTTACAGTCTATAAAGCCTCACAAGGCTACCAGTGGGGTGCACAGCAATAGGGTTCTGTGCAGTTATCCAGGACAGTTTACACGACTGCCTGCAGATGGAAAGATAGGGAGTCAAAATCTTGTGTGGATAAGCAGGAGAAAGAGAATAATTTTTATCTACTGGATGTAATAGAGTAATTTGGGCAGTCCCAGTGAATGGGACAGCAGTCCCACTGAGAGTCTACTTTGGATGGAACAGAATTGCCTCACATAGTTTTCCAGATTTGAAGTTTTTCTTGAGGTCTTGCAATAGCTATTATTTACCTAAAGGCCCAAAGTCTAGATAACGAGATTACATAAGACTATAAGCTTTTGTTTAAAAAGATGCAAGATTGATAAAATGGAGAATTTAAAAAATGTTTCTGAAAATTGGATTTTACCCTCCTCCCAAGAAGATTTTTTCTACTAACCATGTTTAGGAAAAATATAGGAAAAGCTCACTGAGGACATTAGATTACAATACGTCTTCCAAAGCTTGAAAACCCAGAAGGTAAACAAAGGAATATTACAAAAATGCTCAAGTCCTTGAAGCCAGTCCCATGATTTTGTCATACATGAGGTTAGCAATAATGGTTTGGCTCATATTTACTAAAAGTGAAACAAGAAGCAAATATTTAAAAAGCCTAAATCATTATTAAAACAAAATTCTGTGGCCAGTTGACCCTGACCAGGCATCTCGCTGTTTTTTCTTTTTTTTCAACCAGTTGGTCCTCAACCAAATTATGAAGGAAATCAATATTGCTATCCCCATTTTGCAGACAGGGAAACTGAAGCGTTAGGAGGAGATGTGACTTGTCCAAGGTCACGCAACAGAATTTGGCAAAGCTATTAATAAAATCCAAGTCTCATGAGTCCTCGTCCGGGGCACTATCCAATAGACTGTACTGTCTTTAGCTCACCCTGAACAACCTTTCTTACATACAGGCTTACTTTTCTATAATGTCCCAGATCTTCAGCCCATGGTAGCTTTAAGAATTCTGCTGATTTCAACAGCTGAAGAGCTGGCTTGATATGTGTTTCACAGCTTGTTTATATGCAGTATTATGTTATGATGACAGGAGAAGAAAATACATTAAACAAACTGCAACAGTTCCCTTTTCTCTAAAAGGAGTACATTTAGATATAGGGGCTTATTTATGACAAATATACAGATAAGAGTCTTAATTGATATGAAAAGGCTTTTAGAATCTAATTAACCTCCCAGCTAGTCATTAGCTCTGTGACCTTTAGAAATAATTGACAGAAGGGATGTTTTCCCCTTCATCTCCCTCAGAACTTCCCTGCCAAGTGTCTAATCCTACAAGAGTTACAGGTCTTTACACACCTGTAAAAACGATGGGATAAGATGCTGCACCTCCATGACTGGGTATCGCTTTGTTCCCCAGCATCTTAATCTTAAAGCATGCAAAGGTAGCTCCGTGTGCCGGAAAACACAGACGATGTGAAATACATGGGAAGAATTTCACATTTCCACAAACTCAGTTCCTTCTCCTGGTGGAAAACGCTGCTGCAATTGGCACTGATCTTTCCATCAGCGTTCAATTTACTCTCCCTCTCCAGATACAGGAGTTCACCAGGGAAGGGGAAACACTCTGCAATAGGTAAATTAATCAGCCATTACTAGAGCTATTAGAGCTAGATGTATATCCCTTTGGAAATTAAAAGACTGCTAAATGTTGATTATTTTTCAAAAAAAGACCTATACTTTGTAATTATTTAAAATTGGGACATATGTTTGCAAATTAGCACTACCATTTTTCGCCTATGTCCAACTAGCACCAGCACCACAACAACTCTAGGATAAAGTCTCCTAGAGCAGCTAATTCTTGGTGAGCAGCTTGGAGCAGCTAATTCTTGGTGAAGTTCTCAATATTACTAAGGGCAGGTGATCACTCAAAGTGAGATTCCAAAAGGAAGGGGGAAACAGGATGGAGGGCATCAACTGTAAGCAATGGTCCCTATCAGACAGACTAAAGAAGTAGCTGGAGAGACAGAGAACAATATTTTGACACTCTTTGCAACAGAAAGATGGAAGAAAGAAATAAGTGCTGCAGTGTGAGTGGTAAGAGATTAGGAAGGATGAGACCAAAAATGTGAAGATGAAAAGAACCTCAGAACTGGTAAAAAGATGTTTCTCAGTAAGAGTAGGTTAAATATTACTCGATGGATAAGGACTGAAAATGGACTGACTGGGACTGAAAATGATCCTGAGGGACTTCACATGGAGAATCATGCTACAGTCCCATCCTAACCTGTTCTTAGTGCTCCATGTCTGAAGAAGGGCTGAAAGTGCTTCACGACATGACCTGCATTTGTTCATTATGTGCTAGAATACAGCAAAGCACAGCTACTTCTGAGAAGGTGAGCGAGCAGGTGGTGAAAGGGCATACTGCATGTGACAGATACTCAGGTTCAAAACACAAAGTGCGACAATGTATAACACTTAAGCAGCCAAATGAGCGTGAGGTTTTGTTGAAGCAATGTACTGACACCTTTCTCTGTGTAAAAGATTATATGAGGAACCTTGATTGCTTTCTAGGTATAAAACTGATTTAGAAAAATAAAGGAACAGCTGAAATTAGATGCCAGAAAAAGATAGAGTCAAAGGCAGATAGCAAGAGAGACCTTTCAGCAAAGGCAAAAGCACTCAGGTCATGGAGGAGTTCTTGTGAGATACGGGACAGCCACAAAGATCAGAGAGATGTGTGTGTGCATGCAAAGCAGCAGTTCTAAGGAGTGAACTAAAATTTGGAGAAGATCTGCGGGGTGATCACCGTTGAACCATAGGTTTATATGTATAATGAAACTCGGTTAGGAAAAAGGGAGGAAGTTGGTGTTGTTCCTCTTTTCTCTCTACCAGTGATTAGTGGTTTGGCAGAGAGGAACTGAGGAGGTGGATGTGTGCGTGCCAGAGAACGGCAGAGAAGGTTGATGGGATGAATTTGAAAGGGCTGACCTAATAGGAGAACTTGAGTTAAATGCAGTGACCACTGAATCAGCAGAGGGACAGAAGCCAGTTGGAGAAAGGGGGAGAATAAGAGCAGCAGGGTCAAACAAATTGATGGATTGGAAGCCTGAAAAGAGCTGAGAGATCAAGTGGTTAGTGAGCTGTGGGGGAATGATTTACGTGCATGACAAAGGATTGAAGTGTCTAAGAAATAAAATCAAAAATGAGGCTTACTAAAAACTCATGAGAGATCTGCTAAAGCAGAAAGTAGTTGGTGCTGTGACACGAAAAACTGGCTGGAACACGGAGCAGTGAGAAAGAAAACAAGCAAGAAATTTGGCCTTAAATTGGCAAAAAACCTTAATGGATTAGCTGAAGATTTGTCTAAAAAATGCCCCCTTACACCCAAAAGGCAATGTCCTTACTGAGCTCCTTTTGGCAGATGTCCAGTGCTTCAGCACTATTAGCTGAGCTGAATCTACTAGGTCTCACATACTTACTCAGACTACAGACCGTGTAAGTAGCAGGAGTTCAGCCCAGCTAAATAAATGAGGACAAGGGCACTAGACCAGAGAAGTTAGAGCAGCCACAGATGATAAGCTTGTGTCTATCATGAAATGTGAACCTTTGTAAATGGTGAAATGGTGACAGCCTCTTCCCATCCTTCCTCAGAAGGCAGCAAGTAATATATTTAGTTAGGATAAGAGTAAAAAACGGCAAATGAAATGAATTGTTGAGAATTCTGGAAGACACCAAGCCCTGTGCATTGGGTAGCAGAACAATGCAAGCTTTCTTAGGTGTGGTAATACACTGGAAAAAGAAAAAAAAAAAAAAAAAAAAAAAAAAAAATAAAAAAAAAATTAAAAAAAAAAA
>JAVCKT010004738.1:5671-26053 GCA_032273925.1 Rhynchotus rufescens
GGAAAGGAAAGGAAAGGAAAGGAAAGGAAAGGAAAGGAAAGGAAAGGAAAGGAAAGGAAAGGAAAGGAAAGGACACAGTGCCAAGCCTCCAGTTTCGAACAGCTTCTGGCAGTGATTTGACTTTACTGAGAGCTGTCTTGAAACTTCAGCCAAGATCTGGAGCAAGGAGACTTACGCTGCTCTTTAGTTCATGCTGTGGGAACACAGTGGGCCCCACACTGCTTTTGTGGGTTTGTTTGCTTTTTTATTCAAATGGATGAGTGACTCCTACAGGAACAGTAATGCTGGAAAGAAAGAGGGGTGGAGGGGAGGGCATGTGAGACCACAAGGAATGCATCCTCTCTCCTTGCCCTATCTGTTCCTAAAACACTGTAATTACCTAGACTACCAAGCATCATCTCACCCTTGGGCCCTTTCCTGTGTTCTCATTCACTGGTTTCTTCTGATGTTAAATGCTGACTTACTTTTATAGGCTGGGGACAGGCCTCTGTGAGGGACTTCAGAGAATTCCTATTCTTTCCAGGAATAACAGTCATGAGTTCCAAAGTGCAGAGAAGAAGATGCAGGTGCATGTGTACATGTGCATGTGTAGATTTGACCCTTGTTTCTTGCATCATCTTATTTGTGGTTGGTTGCAGGAGCAGTAAGAAGATGTGTATTTAGCATGCTCATGTGATAAGCACACCCTGAGAGACAGGAAGGGTCTGCTTATCACTGCTACATTACTGAGCAGAGTTTTCCCTCCCCATTGCTTTTGGGGAGGGAAAAATACAGACCTTATATATTAGAAAAAGCCAATCCTGTTCACCAATGGGATGGAGAAACCGTCTTTGTGGAGGCAATTCAAAAGCACCTGGAAATCAGAAGTATGGGAATGGGCTGACAGAGAGCAAAAGAGATGTGAATGACTGCAAGACTTTGGCTGTGAGAACCACCAAGCACAAACTCAACCAGACTCAAACTGTCCCTGTGGTTTTAACCAGTGAAAGATGGGACAGTCCCTGCTTTGCTGCTGTCGTGGTCTGTCTTGAATCAAAGCAGAGGTGGAGAGTCCAATGACATAATGAAAGCTGGAGTTGCTACCAGAGGCAAATTTCAGGATCCTGCTTACAACAGAGTTCTTGCTGTAGTCCCCTGGATATTGCTCTCCCTTTAAATTCACTTGGATCTAATCAGAGATGCCAACAGCAAGGGTGATCTTCAAGGAAATGCCTTCCCTACTAGCTAAGTACTGGTCAGAGCCTTTTCACAAGCTCAATTTCAGTAATCTTACAAACTTTCATGCATCCAGGCTGCAAGTGGAGGAGGAATATCTATACACTTGCAAAGAATTCTTGGTGCATTTCTGCTGGTCCAAGCTCTTCTTGCATCCTGAATGTGTTAGGTGTGGGCATGGTGGTCAGCTGTCAGCCCAGTTCATCAGCAGGTACATTGGATGTGGCTCTACAATTGTATGCCATAATCCTTGTAGATGAGTACTGTGGTGACTCCTAGGTTCCTCTTCCCTCCACTTTTCAGTCCTGGGATCTGATTAGAGCATGTGGCAGCACTGGTGGCCCCTCACACATCAGGAGCTCCTTCCAAAGGATATCTTTGATGGTATTTAGGACCAGTGCAATGCTGTGTGGTCAGGACATTGCACACAGTAATATGGAATCAAGATGAGAATTTTTCCATCACAGATTTCAGTTCTGAAAACCTGGCTTCTAGTTTAGTACAGCCTGTAAGCCTTGACTACAGCAAAGCTGACAGCCGACACTGTCAGGAAAAGCAGGCAGAGAATCATCGTCACCTGGCAGTACAAATATACCTCCAAAGTTACCTATTCCCACTAACACTCCACTTCCCTGTCTGGACTCAACTCAGGACTAGAGCTCTTGCCTGGCCTAATAACTTTATGGCTCTGTCTCTCAACCTCCTTGAAAGGCAAAAATAAGATCTGCTTTTGCAGGAGTCACCAGCCGCCCTTGTTCTCATTAGGTCATAGTTATTATCGTTAACTGTCTGAAACATAGTGTGAACCAAAGTACAGATCAACTAAAGCAGATCTGAGAAAATTGCTGTAGGGTTCGTTACAGCCAATGATCCTGGGGAGGTGAGCACCTAAAAAGACACTGAGGTTGAATTCATCCAAGCTGGTTGTCTAGACTCCTGCTTTAGTTAGAGAAAAACAGGTGTTTCCAGAGCGTGATTAATCTCATTTTAAAGTAGACATCTCAAATAGGTCAGATGACTCATGTTCTGGCAGTGCTTATTTCTCTCTGCAGACTATAAAGGGACTCTAAGGTGACTAGCTTAGCTGTAGATGATCAACGTGGTAGACATCTAACATTAGGTAAGATGAATCTCCTCCCACAGGACAAATCAAACCACTGGAATTCATACACTACAAAAAAAAAAAGAGGTTAAAACTGTCTGGCCAGGCAAAGCTGAGATACATTGCTGTTGAAGGAAGGGAATTTAAAGAGTCGTGGTATCAGGCCAAAGAATATTTTTATGTGTGTGTACATGTTACCTGACAATTATTTTTCCTGGAATTACATTTTTAGGAAGAAGGAAAACACAGGAATAAGGTGAAGCAGAGTCAGCCATGCTAGGAACTGAGCAGGAGGGCTCTGAAGATGTCAACCCATTTCCATGTCTACCATGGCCATCAAAAATGAACAAAGGGAGCAACTGCAAGGTGGGTGGCCCTTGAAGAGGTCAACAATAAACTAGACTACATCCTGGAAAAATGGAATGATGTGTTTAGTCACAGGATGAACAGGTTAAAATTGCCCAGAGATTGCAAGCTCATTTAGTACCATTCCATGTACACCAAACAGCAAGAAAGAAGGGACAGCAACCTGTCATGCTCAGTCCTACTGAATGACTGCACTTAAGGTTCCTCCCAAGGAAGCAAATTCAGGTCTTTGGGTCTGTAAGAGCCATAGATGTCTGCCATGCAAAGAGTGGAGCAAAATCCACAACTTGTCCTTGACTCCTTTCAACGACTTTTCTGGAGGAAGGAGGCACACCAGGCCTAGCAATGTCCATATTCTCCATGTACCCCTGAAGTCTTCTCCACATGAGGAGTTCTCCTGTCTGCTGGAGAGCAGAACCATTTTCAAACAAGCCGATTTGTTCCCCATGGTGGTGGTTCACCTCTAAGGCTGCCGATGAGCTTTTCCAGAGCTCCCTGCTCGCATCCTGGCAGCTGTTCCTCCTGGGCCGTTTTGTGGCAGGATCACAGCTGCCTTCAGCACACATGAGGGCGGCAAGCCATGATGTGCCAGTTATGTTCCAACTGCCTACCACAGCCTGCCAGGAAATCAGCCCCAGCAGCTTATTCGACCATATGGGAACCTTCTGAAGTGTCTCTGGAGGCATTCTTGGACTCTTGGATTCAGATGATTGCAATTCCCTGGCCCTCAGTGAAAGCTTGAAGTGAGGGACTTTATGTATCTTAAAGGCCAGAGAAGTCATGTCATTAAAATTTTGACCAAAATAATGTGTACCTCCAAAATCAGAGGTTTCTGCCTATAGCACTTTCAAAAAAATTCTTATCAGAATTTCTTTCAATTCCCAATGAACTATGTTGTTTGATTCTGTCAATTTGGGGAAAGAAAATGGGAGTAAACCTTCCCTGTTAGCCTGTGGGGTTATTCAGTGGGATGGCTCTGTTCCAGCAATTTCTGTTAGTGCTTGGCAAAGGAAGAAGTAAAAATATACTCTCTGTTTAACACCTGAACATCCTTCCTCGCAAAGGCCCAACCCTGCTGTTGTCTGGGCACACATCCCTTTTGGAAGACGGGCTACTAGCTTTGCAAAAGCCCCTTTCTCCCACGAGAAGGCCCAGCCCTTTCAGCAGAATTGTCAGTTAGTTAAAGCTGCTTATTTTAAAAGTTTAGATGCGTTGTGCCTGGATGGTAATTGCAATTCATACCAAGCAATTGCTGTGTCAGCTGTCACAATAACAAACTACCTAATAGATGTGCACTGATGTGCCTCTGCCACGGCTCTGGAGAAGGAAAGAGTCTGGCTCAAAGGCAGAATTCATTGCTTGCTTAATGAGATCTATGGAGCCACTGAAGCTGGTTCGTCCTGATGCACAAGTATATCCAGGACTCCCCTCATGCCTTTGTCAAGGGAAGAAGCATTTTCTTGGCATATGACCCAAATTACAATTTTCTGTGATGCGCTCATCCCAAATCCTCCTCTCATTTTCCTCCTTCCCACACTGCTGCCCACCTCATCCCTCTGAATGATACTTTTTCTTATATATTTCCTCTATGTCCATATCCAAAGGTGAATTTGGTTGCTGGGCACTGTGAATGCCTAAAGGGAGATGCTTGCCTATCTCTGGGCTGGCATGACTGGATTGCAGTAGGATGGAGAGAATGTTTCTGACCTTGCTATGCAGACAGATCCACAAGTGGAAAAGCAGTGCGCTGTCAGGTTGGGCCTGCAATGACTAGGTAATCTTGAATTACAGCCCTGCCTTGATCCTTCTGCTAAGAGTAAATAGGGGACAAAAAGATACTAATAATCTGACTGAGACAAGACAGCAGGTGTTGCTTGCATGGCAAGAAAGCAGCACAGAGCTAAGTTTTCCTGTCTATCCTCCTTGGCACAGAAGATGCAGGCATGGAAGACTCTTGCTCAGGGTAAGAGGGTACCGTGGAATCTGGAACGGGATTGCACATTTGCAAGTGTCCGAGTCACTGTAGAAATTAACATTCAAACTGATTACCTGGGCTAGCCAGCATTGCAGTCTAGACCTTGTTTGGAGAGGTTGGAAGGATAAATATACATAAAATTAGCTGCCAATGGGGCTACTTTGTGTGGATTGGAAAGGGAACCTGGCTGTGGAAGCAAAGGATGTGCTTGCTATGTGTGCTGCAGTGAGATGCAGAGCTCCTAAATCACACATGGGGTAAATGAGCACTCCTGCCTCATAAGACCACATCTCATGTCAAAAGCAGCCCTGCTGCTCAACATCTCTCTGTCGCCCAGAGCTGCATCCATTGTAATGGCAATGCAAATTGTCTTAGCTGGAAGCCTGCACGGTATCCACCTTAAAAGCATGAGGATGTTGTAGCTCATCATCCTGGGAAGAGAAGCAGCCCAGATTAGAGGAGCAAAGAGGAGGAAAAATGGGAGAAGACAGGGACATTCTGATCCTTCCCACAGGCTCTAGGACTTGCAGCTTTCAAACAAGCCATCCTTATACTGCTGTCCCGCCACTGCCACTGCAGCCACCAAGCTACCGTGGCAGGAGATGCGAGCCTCCTCAGCAGTAACACTATTAAGATGTGGTCCTAATGCCTGAGAGCTTCTGACAGGCCCTTCCTCTCCAGTAATGCATAGCAGCTGCCCTGTTTTGCCTGGATGCTCGAGGGAGCTGCAGGGAGGAGGAGAGCAGAGATGTTCCCTTTCACGTCTGGAAGGACATACTGGGTGCTACACACGTGTCCTGATGCCCAATTTCCCCTGCTTCTCCTGCTCCTTTCTTTTCTCCAATATCTCCTCTTCTAATGTGAAAAAGCACTACAAGGTCTGGGACACGATGTTGCAGAAAATGGCATTTTCTGGCCTTAAACGGGTTGTCATGTCAACAGGGCACGAAAAAAAAGAAAGCAGCCTGCAGCTTGAAGCAGAGCTGCTTTCTGTAGCAGCTCACAAGGCATCCTTCCTGGAGGATTTGCCCATGAAGGGCAACAGAAAAGGGGAAATTGCAGAAAGAATCCATCGGTGCAGCAAGACTTGCATGGGTGATTTTGCCCAGATACTTTGGTTAATGAAGTTGTCTTGTTTCATTTGAAAATGAGTCTTGGGGGAGTGTAAGAGAAAATTCAGAGGTGTCACCTGAGTTGTCCCTATTTGAACAAAGAAATGTGGAACACTATTGAAATGCTACCATCTGCAAAGCCCTCCTGCTATCCAAAGGATGCTGAACATGGGGAGACCAAGTGCCTCAGTCTAGGCCTGCAGTTCAGGTTATAGAAGAGTTGATACTGCCTTCCCTTTGCAGCTGGGAAGCCACGACATGCAACTTAAGTGACTTTACCAAGTTTCAGAGCGGAGTCAGAAATAGAAGCGGTGTCCCCTGGCTCTTTAGGGGATGAATCATCCTTGTAAATCCGCTTGCCTCAACTGATCTGGTAAATATAGGGTGTGAGAAAGGGTGATTAAGTGACTTATCTGAAGTCACATGTGGCATTTATGGGATTTGGACAGACTCCTAAACCGGCTCCACTGCCTTAACCACTAGACATGCTTTCCCTGCTGTAGCTGTGACCCTGAAAAGCATGCAAACACCATCATGTATTACAGCAATGAAGAATAAATTCGCAGCCAGCCTGGAAAATCAGCTCCCTAAGGAAATACAAGATTAATCCCATTCGGGAGAAGATGCAATCTAAAGCAGGCTGTTAATTAATTATTATTATCTTAACCAACCCAAGTATGGAGTCCAGGAGACAAGTAAGGTTACAGTTTTTGACAGATGCATTGATTTCTTAAAGCATCCACACCAGGCAGAGCAGCTAATCCCTTTCATAAAGGTGCAAATTGTTAATCTGATTTGCATGCTTGGCTGGCTGCTTTTGTCCCGGCGATTAGTTTAGAATTCACTAGCCGGTGACGAATAAATGAAAAGTTCTAACTGGGCTCCCTCCTGAAATGAATTTCTGATTGACTTTGGAAGGCATCTCCCTGGGGCTGCTTTCTGTCTTCTAAAACAACCCAAACTGAAAGGGAAGGAAGGAGGTGGGTGGGATTGGGGAGAGGAGGAACAAAATGAAACAAAGGGCAGCTATTAATTAAGGTCTAGGAGCACATCTGAAGACACTACCAGGTGGTAGCTGGCTTTGGTACCTTGCAAGTCAATTCATTAAACACCAGCTTCTGCCTGCATTTTTAATACCTGGGAAGAGGGTCGTTGCATCTCTTGTCCAAGGAAAACAGCTTTGTTCAGCAATATATTCTATTAAACGCCCACAGAAATGTTAGAATTGGGACTGCAGCCCCGTTCCTGTCAAGCCAAAAGAAATGGTTTGGGCTGCTAACTATCTCTCTGTCTATGCCAAGTTGTTTTAGGATTCCTGCTGCTAATTGGAGTTTTTCGTAACATATTTACCATCTCAGCTATGCTTTCAAGTAGGTAAAACCTGCTGTCTGCATCACATACATGCAGTACCTCTATGTTAGTAATTTGAACAGTATCCCACAATAAATCTCAGCACTGGGAAACTTAAACTTTTAGTGTGGGCTAAAGACCATTCCTAATGATTGTTTTGTATGAGGACACCCTGCTTTGGAAGCTAGGAAGGTTTGGCAATATGAATGCAGCTACAGAATTGTTTAGTTAGATAGACACAAAGGATTTGTCACTACTGCTGTCACAGAGGTTTGCAAAGAGGTTTGCACCGAGATTGCAAAGCTGAGTATTGGGTCAAGTTTAAAATCCCAAGCCATGGACCAGACTTGTTCTCGTGTGCAGATCCAAAGATGATGTCTTTCTGTGACACAGCAATTAGTCCCATGCAATGCCCAGCTTCTGCAGCGAGTTTGATGACTGTAGCCGGTGACACTTAGTTACCCAGAAGTGCTATCAGTGCTGTAACACAATTTGCAATAAGTCATCATTAATTAACGCTAAGTTATGAAGCACTTCTAGGGGAAATGACATACAAAATCGACATCAACGCAAGAAGAGTTCATTATTGCTAATGTTACGACAGTAAAAGACCAAGGAATTAATGGTGAATTTCAATATTAAATATCACTATTCCTATGCCTTAATGTATCTTCTCAGAGGGGAGAGGGCATGTGGAATGGGACTGGAAAGAGGCAGTGTAATAACTCACAAAAAAAACTTGCAAAAAAAAACCCCGGTCACCTTGTTTGCATCAAAGACTGAGTCAAGTTGTTTATTGAAACAGCCTGCAAAAGTGGTTTCTTGTTTGCACAGTGGATAAAGCTGTGCAGGGAAGCCCTGATCTCTGTCCAGAGCCCAAGCAAATCTCAGTCCTATGACTACCAAAAGGGAGGAGTGCAACTTAACCAGAAAGGCTAAATGAAGATGTATAATGAAAACTAAAACTTCCACTGCATGAGACTGGCCTGGTGGACTAGTTTGGAAGAGATCAAAACCAGGAGTTCTCAGAAAAAGCTCTCAGATGGGCCTTTTAATAGAGCAAAGCTGACATTGAGTTTGTGTTTTCATATCACTTTAAAAAAGAAAAAGGAAGTCACTTTAAGAGTTGTATATTTGCTAAGAAACTACTGCAAAAGACACACACACACACACAAGAACGACCTCTCAGAAAAAGCGCTGCAGGTTTCTTACTCCATCAAGAGAAGAAGTCCAGAGAAATTTAATCCTAGGAATTAAAACACTTCAAAATGGTGAATGATATTTTAAGGAGAGAGGTTTTGAGGATTTTCCCTTATAAATTCTGGGTGAACTGCGATCACCAACACCCAGCTGCAAATCTACACAAAGCTGCTGTGTAGAAACTCTTCCACAATGGGCTACAAAGTCAAGCCAGAGCAATTCTCTCAGCTAATCAATATACAAAGTGTTACTGTGGTTCTGATCTCAGTCAAAGCAACACACACTCCCCTCATCACAAAGGCCTGCGAGATCAAAACCAGAAATTCAGGAAGAAAACACACTCCAGTCCTGTGTAGCTCCGCTTCCAAGAAGAAGCAACATTGATACTAAAGTCCTTGATCCTGGAAGTCCCACTGAAAAACAAATATGCTTGCATCCCTAGAGCAGACTCTAAAAATAATAATAAAAATAAAAATATATTCTTAAAAAATCTAGTATACTAGGTGCTGGGAAGATCAGATACAAGAAGTTGGGTTGTAATAGATCACTACTCGGATATTTCCCTTCAGCAGGCTTCTCCTCAAAAGCCAAAAAACATGACCTCCTCCCTCCCCTTTGCCTCAAGCACACACAAAACATGGTTGCAATGATCACAGGCCTGAATGAAAACTAGAAGCCCAGAGATGAATGACTGTAGTGACCTATCTCTCAGAAGGGTAACCTGAAAGAGAAAAATATTTTCCTCTGAATTGTTCCAAGTTTGAAGAGATACAAAGAAAGCTTCTTTATAAAATTATCTGAAAGAATAAGAGAGAAGAAATAATCTCTAGACGAAAGAAGGAAGGAAGAAAAAAGGTATCTTTCACAGAGCTGGTGGTGGAAATAGCTGAATTCAAGATCTGAAGATCTTTCACTGAATTGGGGGGGAAGAATAAGATCATATGGAAGCTCAGAGCAGAAAGATGATGTCCTTGACAGTGCACTATATCCTTGTCAGGATTAAATAACATTTGATTGTATGACTTCGGAGAAACTTTATTTTTTTTTCACCTGGACATCATATTTATCAAATTGTGATGCCTCTCTCCCTCATAAGTAAGTGTTCTGGTATCACACAGACAAGCTTTAAACCCCCATATCTTCCTCCCAAACTCTCAGAGAGAGGGTATCCTCTTTCTCACTCATTTATATCCAAGCATCTTCCTATTCCTATAGAATACCTCCAAAATGAATAGACAAACCGTCATCCCATCCTGGCTCCAGTGCCATTCCTGAAGGTGCTGGATTTTTGCAGTAGATGACCATAGGAAGCCTAGCACAAGGATTTCACTCTTGATCCCCAATACCCAGAGGTTTGCCTAGGTCCTTGGGCATGAGAAATTTTGCCCCTATTTTTATAATACTTTTAAACTCTAGGTAGTTTTGTTATGTGTAACCATATCTTTACCCATTTAGATGTTTCCTGGGGTTTCCTGAGATGGTTCTGTCTTTTCTTAACAATGCTGAGCACTGTGATCCAAGGTAATTATCTAGATGATTGATGCCTCAGCTGAAGCTATGCCTGATTTTTTTTCCTTTTGTAACTGATCTTGTACCTACATGCCACAGTCTCATGCACACCTCCCTGTCCATGCAGACACCCACATCCACAATTTCACACTGCTATAATGGAAGTTAGCTGGGGATTAAAGCCATTAATTGCACACGGTCAAGTGATTATGGGGACAATTGCAAGGCACGCCCCATCCCTGCACTAATTCTTGATTCCTTGCATGGAGTAGTGCCCTTTTGTTTCCATGGATAAGTTCCTAATGATGTTAGGGGGCATCCCAAGAACATGGTGGCACCAGGGTGAGCTCTTTAATGAGATTAGCCAGAGTTTTAATTTAGATGAAAAGCAAGCAAGGCAGGGAACACGGCTTGCTATTATTTAGACTTACAAAAGCTTGGCTTGGGAAGCAGAAAGGCATGGAAGCAGCAGGCTGAGGGGTGGGCCGGGAACTCTGTGTGGGAAACCAAAGCAGATGTCATGCTGAGCCTTTCTCCTACACTCCTGCTCCAGCCTTGTTGAGTGCCATGTGCTCGTTCATTCCTTCAGGGAGATGTGATAAGGAAGGAAATATCTACTTTCTTTTCCTTGTGTAGATCTGTTGTTTGGCTTGGTTTCCTCAGTGCTAACTGCTGGTGTGATGGTGGTCCCTACTTTGTGTGATGTGCCACTTTCGGTCTGCACCTCAGGGAGTTACTGAGGGAGGTTTATCAGCTTAGCATGATCAGGGACCACTTACTACCAGTAGCCTTTTTGCTGCCTAGGTCCTAGGCTCCTAGGTTCCATGGCTCTCCTTGTTGACTGTTGGGGCTTGCACATTTGCAAAACTCAGGGTTTGTTAAATCAAGTTGTCCCTTCTGCTCTGCATCACTGAGAGCTTAGATACCAATGGAAAAGTCAATTCTCTGTTGAACTCCTCTGATCTGAGTGGTTTTTGAGTAACTCATGATATCTAAAGGAAAACAAAAGAAATAAACACTTTGTAGGTAAAGAGAGGGGCATTGGAGAGACCCACTAAAGTCAAAACCATTGAAAAATGCAAACAAGAGAGCATGACATTTTAAGCATCTTTTTGTCTGCACCTGCAAGTCAGGGAGAGACTGAAAATCTAACTAGCAGAAAACGGAAGGCAGTCAGGAGGTAGTTTTATTTCTGTCAATTGTTGGTTTTGAAGCACTTAATACTTTTAATGTTTTTCAGTGAGCTCAGGCAGAAGAGGCTAACTACAAAATACTGTGGCAGAAATCTGAAGAGCACTTCACTCTGTGCAAAAAAAAATGAAATATAGAAGGCAAAGATGGGGGATTGCCTCTTTTTTGCTGCCATGAGAAGGGTCAAAGATGTACATGTTGTCGGTGGACTGTTAGTGACTTGCTCTAACAGTGAATAAATGATTTTGCAGGGATACTAATTAAAGAATAGAAAGATCATATTATGGCAGAGATTTAGGACTAAGAAGGTCCTTAGGAAAAACCTTCTGAAAGATCCAGAAAGACAGCCTGAAAAAAACAGACAGGATTCACTCAAAACAGTGACTTTCATGTTCCAACAGGCAGATGTTGTTGAATTAAGTGCTTCTTAGACCAAAGAGACAACAAGACCAAGAGTAGAACATCAGACTCATCTCCAAATTATTCTAGAGTCAAGAAACCCTAATTTTGTACATGTGTAATGTGAAAATAGGCCATGGGATGCCCAAGAAAGTTGTATGCATGTGTACATGGACAGTTTGGTAATCATCTCCAAAATAATTTTGCTTATGAGATGTGATGAGTCTGGAGTTGTTTGCTTTGCTGTGAGTAATGGGATACTTCTATTGTAGGCATCAGTAGGATTATGTGTTTTACACATGCTGAGCTCCTTGTTCAAACAATGACATCACCAAGATATTCATTTTGGACCCAATTCCCTCAAATCTATCATACCCTAGAGATCCCTCAGGTCACAGGGGTGCTCTCTGTGCTCGAATGAATAGAGCAGAACGAGAAAACATCTCTATCCATAACAGAAGGCAAAGTGAAATCCTGTTGCAAGCCGTGCCTTATATATTCTCCACCTTTCATCTCAGCTGCAAATTTCATGCACCGAACTGTGGCAGCATGAGAGGTGGAGATCAGCTGGCAGCCCTGGTGCCCTTTGCAGTCAGATTAGCATCAGTAGCTGCTCTAATTACAAACCCAACACTCAGTCATGGGAAGACAATAAAGTCCTGCTAGTCGTTCTGTCCCCTTTGACTCCAAGAGGCTGCAGGAAGCACAGCATCACTGCAATAAATCTGAGCTACAGAGACAGGAGTACCATCCCCTGAGGCTGACGTTAATTTTAAATAAGCCTCTGTCTCTTTCTTTCTCATCTTACAGACATATTGGAGTTTACAAGCCTTCTTTCTATTTTTTTCTGCAGCTCGATATTTTGCAGGAATGGGATCTGCTGAAAGGAGTACCCGGTTTGCTGGGCGATGTCTGTCCCTACTTGCAGGGAGCAGAGTGGCCACAAAAGGTGTGTCAAATAGTGGGGGTCAGTGTGGACCTGGAACTTAAAGGCATGAAATGTTCTGCATTGATTTTTGTGTCTGTGCTTGTTAATGGCACCTGTATGAACATGATGACTTTGGCCTTTGCTCATGCTGTCTCTCTGATGATATAATGCTGCTTCCTTGGAATAAGGAAAAAAGCTCCTCTGCGAGGCAAATGGTGCAGATGAAGAAATGATGTCCAAAGGAGGTTCAGCACTGAACCTGACGCCCCTCGAACAACAAACAAATCTCTATGTTGATGTCAGGGGAAACTGGAAAAAAAAACAAAACATAAAGGATTTGCCTGCATTGACAGTAGAGTTTGGAATTACACAGAACTCATGCCTTAACCTCAGGATCATCCATCTGCAGGTTGGCAGGGGATAATCATAAATTGTAGCATGAATTCTATCTTATCTAGAGACATTCCCCTCTCATTCATAATAGAGTATTTTCTCTAGCTCTTTAAATCTAAAACAAACCCTCATAGGAAAAATTTCCTTGGGTTCCTGCTTCACTTCCTTTTGTTGTTCATGAAAGCCCAAAATGCAATAAAACTCTTGAGGCTTCCTGAGGATATGTGGGCCCTGGCTGTTCACCTCTCTGCCAAAGTGATTTGGAAAGCAGGACAGGAAATTATTGAGGCACATTTTTTTTCAGGAAATTTCATTTCATTTGGAATGAACAGCCTAGGAAAAAAAAAAAGATATTGGATTTACATCCAGAGCATCAAGTTTGTTGACTATATTCCCAGGAATAGGCATGGTTTCAGCTCCCACTCATTCCTGCATCACTGTGCTTTTTGTCTGCATGCTGACTAAAGCAGAAGACCAAATTTTCAGTAACAGAGCAGATAATACTCTTGACTTTAACGAGCTTTAATCAGAAGTATGTTGGACAATCACAGATGGATAATCTAGAGTCATTTAAGAAGAACTAGTATCCACAGTCAAGGTAAGAGGAAGACAAGCAGCTGGACTCAGCTGCTGTGGCAGTAAAAAATAAAACGGTCACTGCAGCCCTGGAGATCCCTGGTCTGCTCCTGATGGTGGTTAAAGCCAAGTCATGGAGAAGCATCTGCATGTATTTAGTTTTTGTGTCTCATCTAGGGTGGTGGTAAATTTAACTGGATCATAGACACCTACATGGTCTCAACTTTGTGGCTTGTGGAGACACAACGAAATAAATCAAGTGAAAAAGCGTTTAGGTGTATAACTTGCCCTGCTACAACTGATGGAGATTATTCCTTTGAGCTGAACATTTGGACCAGAATTGTTGTTCCCTGGAGAAATCCTTCCATCATCTGTGTGCCCTCTCTTCCAGCAATGTCAACATCTTCTCCACAAAAGTCTCCTCTACTCTGTTTGGTCTTCTACCTCCAAAATGGTCTTTCACCATTTCCCATTGAGTGCAGAGATTCCCTTAGAGATGGTCATGGGAATAAAGACTATTCCTTAGTGAACTTCTTCCCATTCATGTACTTCCCAAATAATATATTTTGTGGCTCCTTTGGGACACAGTCACATCTGGGAGACCTGAATGGCTGCAGGTTGGAGTAAATGTGAAACAATCCCATTCTGCAGAGGTGTCAGCAGAGCTCCAGAGGTTTGGTATCGTTTGGACATGAGAGAAGAACCAGAGCGCTGAGGAAAAAAAATAAAATAAAATAAAACTTTGAGCATTAAATGGATTACAAAGGCAGACTGTGATGTGAGGCTAAATTTCTCCCTAAAGTGATCATTGTCAAAGTAACTTGCAGCTCACACTTTCTTCAAGAGCTCATTTAGACATCCTTTATTATGATTTAAACCTTCAGACTGTCACTGAGCTGTACAAGCCCTCAGCAAAGGGAGGTAGTTACAAACAGTGCTTTTACAGACTCCTTGTGCCTTGGGTGAAACAGATACCACAAGCCCCAGCTCTAGCCTTAGTCAGACTGGGGAAATCAGGAGCTGGCCCTTGGATGGGCTGGCACCAACTCAATCTGAGTGGACAGTCCTGAAATACACTTCTTCCAAATGATCTTTTACATTGTAGGTGAGGGAAAAGAAGAGTAGAGACAACACTATGACAGAAAGCCTTGGAGACATTTACAGGGCAGTGATACTGATACTGAATTTATACTGTTTCCTGTAATTGGATGCTGCTTGTAGCAGAGCCACTCTCCTGCCCAGGGAGGTTGTGCAAAGGTCCCAGGGAAGAGGCCGGGAGGACCAATCTTCTCTCTTTTCCACTCCACACCAGAGACACTGGTCTATTCCCTGGGGAGAAGATTCTTGCACAGAGCTGCCATATGCATGATGTGGGGAGAAACTCAGTTGCA
This sequence comes from Rhynchotus rufescens, assembly GCA_032273925.1. Lineage (NCBI taxonomy): Eukaryota > Metazoa > Chordata > Aves > Tinamiformes > Tinamidae > Rhynchotus > Rhynchotus rufescens. The sequence goes on from JAVCKT010004738.1 coordinate 20,379, forward strand.
AAACAGCTGGCAGCCCATATCTATCTATCTATCTATCTATCTATCTATCTATCTATCTATCTATCTATCTACGTATCCATCCATCCATCCATCCATCCACGTATCTACCTACCTACCTACCTACCTACCTACTTACTTTCCTGCCTACCAGTTTGTGGATGGTGTTGGTGTACAAGAGGACACTGAGGCTAGGAGAAGAGTTAGAACAACATTGCAGTCTAATGAACACTCTGTCAATACCCGCTAGTTAGTTCCCAGTAACGATTCTGTGAGTATAATAACACTTGCTGTTTTATCCTAAGATTCTCTGTGGTTATGGGATAAACTTTTCACAAGAAGGAAGGAAAATAAATGATTCAGGCCTCAAAGTCAGTCCTGTCCTATTTCTAGAAGGTCCAGAAAATATTTGTTCTAGTATTGCCTAACCAGAAAATTGAAAACCCAGAGGTCAATGAAGGCAGCCAATATTATTGCTATGAATCTTTAGTTAATTTAAGTCAGTCCAATTCTTAGTTTAGATGCTGGCCAGACTCCCACAAGTCGTCCCATTTGCTCAGCTGACAATGCACTGACCTGTCACACTAAGTCACCAGGAAAAGCAAAACATGGTCAGGCTACTTAGAGGAGACTGAGAAAATGCTTCTTTTTCTTTCCTGGAGAGTGGGATTTCATGCAGCAGAGAAGAAGGATAAAGACTGCAGGGAGGAGATGCTTCCATCAAAGATATCTACATACTCTGCTTTAATGGCACTAATTGATGTTTGACTTTATTCAAACCAGAAAGAACGAGATAAATGAACAAGATCTAGAAAAGAATGGTCCTCACTGGAGCTGCTTGGTAAGAAAAGACAGGTTAAAAGTCTAATGATAAGCATCCTTAATGACTGCTCTTCCTGTATTCCCTCTGGGTAGTATTTTATGACTCTAAATTGTCTTAAAAACACTCTCACATATCTGAAACATTTCTAAATATAATTTGACTCAGGTGATGTTAAAGAAAGTAATGGAATTTCAGGAAAATATTCAAGTACCATAATTTTTTTAACTGTTAGATGTCATTGCAAGCTATATAGCAGGCCAAAGGGTGCATAAATTCTGGTAAGCCATGGAGAAAAAAATGGAATGTGAGCTGGAGTGGAAACTTGCCCATCAGTAATTGCACGTCATTTCTCTGCTGCCTCTCCTTCAAAATTAATGTGAATCTCTATTGTAACAATAATAGAAACTCCACCCACACTCTCATGGAAGAAATAAGGCAATTTCCTGAAACAAAATTAAGAATTGTCACAGAAGGTGATTTCTCAAGCCGGGGCTAGTAGATCTCTCCTTTGGTAGTCACAGGTGCATGTTGGAGGGTTGCCTTGTCTCTTCTGCAGCAGGCTGAGCTCTCTGGCTTCTCTAAAGTGACATAGAGCTTGGCTGCAGAAAATGACTTAAAAGCACAATTAGCTTTCTGTAACAATAGCCTCTTTATTCTTCATTATGAAAAGGTCTGAAAGGGAATTTGTTTTCCAAGATAGATGTGAAATGAAGCTCTATCAGAACAAGTAACCTTGCAAACCAGACACAATAGCTGGTATCTACCCATCTCTTCCTCCCTTGCCCTCCCGAGGCAGTGCACAGCAGCTCATGAAAAACCCGTTTTTGTCTGCTCCTCTGCTTATAAATTACACTCATTAATATTATTTTCTTTTTTTTTTTTCAAAAGCAATAAAATAATAATATGCTTGTGCAGTTCCTGCTGTTCTTGGGGCCAAGCTCTCTGCTTGCCTAGGGCAAGAAGGTCAGTGCCATGGGCTGGATTCATGCCCATTGCTTAGAGGCTCTTTTAGCTGCCACATCCAGATAAGGCTGCTCTCTCCCTTCATTGACCTCTCTCAGTCTGGCCCCAGAGCAGATCTGTAACTCTTTAAAGGGAGTCCCTCCCAAATAAAATAGGTTCAGACTCCAAATACAGATCTGACATGATGAACCTATTTATGCATTTGCATCACCTGGCAATTGAACAGTTAATGAAGCTAATAACAGGATTCACGCTTGGCTCAATTTCCATGTAGCAGATGTGAATGAAGACACCTGAGGCAGCCCCTCTCGTCCTTGGGGACTCCGAACCCAGACCTGCATCTGAACACTATTGCTCAGGCCTGTTTACACTTTCCAATCAACAAATGTGAGGATGATTTGCTCTCAGTATCATGCAAACACTTTCCTCCACTCAGTCCTCTTTACAAAGCCTAGAAAACCAAGCAAAATGGGAATGAGTGGTATACAATTGCCAGATGCTGGAGGATCCGAATTGGAAATCTTATATGGGTTTTTGAATCAAGTCATAAAATTCACATAAAAAGATATGCAAAAATCCCCAACCAAAACAAAAAAAATCAAACATAGGAAAACAACAACAACAACAACAAACTAAATGATTCCGAAATACCATCATCAGAAAAAGGTGATCATCTCTAATGACAAGACGGTAGAAGATCCTTCAGCATAAAACACTTTGGGGAAGTATCTAGGCATCAAAGTTGGATGCTAGGTGCTATGTGCAGAACAGCCACACTGAATATAGCAGGGAAAAAGGTTGTCTTCACAATAAATTCAGATCCAAAATGGATCAATGGAATTCAATGGGATGAATGTGGTTGCTTTCCCCTGTAAAAGGATGGGCAAGAGTGTGAGGAAGGAAGCTTAGTGGTATGGAAACAGATATGCCCTGCCCCTGAATCAGTCAATGGTCTTTGAACCATTGTATTTTGTATGCTATATTCAGTAACACAGGCATAATCTGATAAGATCTACTAGCCCTGGGAAGTCAGGGCATACCATAATTAAGCCTGATGGAGTGACTGATGGAGTGACTGCTCAGAGCTTTTCAGGCATTTCAGGGAGCAAATTCCTATACCTGGGAGGTATTTTTAAATCTTTCCAAACCTCACAGGTTCTCAGATCGATTGCTTTCCACAAGAGCAGAAATTAATCCTTATTCTTCTCTTCAGGTAATTACCTGCCCACATAGGCACATGTATGTGCATATGTGATCCATGCATTTGGTGGGTGACACGAAGTCCACTGGTTTTCTCTGTGCATAGGTACCTAAAACCAGAAGGGAAGCACTGATTGTGGTTGGTTGCAGGCCAGGGAGGAGAGAGGCAGGGAAAATTTGTTTGCCTCTACAGAAGCAGCAAAGGGAACAAGAAGCTTCATTTAGCAAAGTCTGTGGCTCGGCGCAGTCAGGAGTCCCAAGTGCAGACAGATCTATTACTTTTATTAGTGGACATTTGTTATTTCCTCTCTAAATTTTCTTTAGATCTATCTGAGGATAATAGAAATCAATAAAAATGTGTGGCTTTAGCCAGACTACATCCCGAGAATTTACCATAAACAAACGAACAGAAAAGACTCTTAATCTCCTCGCAAAGATCACGATGCCTCTTCAGATTGCATCTGTAGTGATGACAGCAAGCTCAGGACCTTCAGTACAGGCAGCTCTGCAGGAGTCTCTCCCTGCAAGAAGAGGTCCATGGGCCAGTTGCTGGACTGGACATTACTTATCTGCTCGGTGCTAAAGCGGAGCTTTGATTCCCAGTGGTGTTGGAAGCAGGAAGAATCCACCAGCATTTTTGCAAGCTGCTGCAAGGCAAGGGAAATTGCTGTCCCGTTCAAGCTGTCTTGGAAACAAACTGAGTGGGTTTATTATGAAGCTCCTGAGTGACAAGAGAAGTATTACAGGCAATATGTATCTCTTTGGAAAAGAGAAAAAAAAATAGGGAGAAAAGAGAAAATAAGCTTATTATGGCAGTTCCTCTGGCTCAGCTCCTCAAATGTGCTCCAGGACTTTCCATTGCTCCTGCAAAAGCCTCATCCTAACCTGGTGGAATATGTTCATGGTCTTTGCCCTTCCCCTCCTTTCTTTTTCTGGCTCCACAATGGGGTGAAATGTTTACTCATCTTTAGGACCAGTCCCTCCAGGTTCTTTTCTCCATTCTGTCTCCTATCTGCCAGGTCATTGGGAGTTAATAGAAAAGCTTTTGCTGATGTCAGGTAGGATCTACCTGGGCATGCGGTGAAGAAGGGAGAGCCTCAAATTTGCTAAGAAAACCCTTCAAGACAAATGCAAGTTGCCCCAGCTGCTTCTGCTACCACTGCGCAGAGCATCGGTAGTGATGTCTCTAGTAAGGTCACGCAGCCTGCAGTTTAACAAGTGCAGTGAACAGACTCTCTGGGCTTCCTTCTGCTATCACAGCATATGGTGGTGGGAGGGTGATTGACTGGTACAATGTGATTTTCAATAAAATGTCTTCAAGCCAGAAAAGTTCCAGGTGACTAGAAGTAAGCAATCATTGTGCCAATCTTACAGCAGAAAGGAAAAAAAAAATAAAAAAAGGGTCATGGGCTCACATGGGCTGAGCATGGTAACTTAAGGGAATAAGGCAGCTTTTTATAGCAAGTAATATCTCTTCTGACAGTGCTAGTGAACTGCTTCAAACCACACTTGGCTGGGAATGCGCTAAGATGAATAGCTTTGTCTTTCAGTAAGTATTACCGGGAGCACTAGGAAGAATGAGAAATGGGCTGTAAAGTAAGCAATAGCTAAAAATCCCCTTCTCTCATGACCTTATTGTAAAGAAGCCCCAGGGACATAGAAAAAAAAATACATATATAAATATATACGTGTATATGTAAGGGAGCTCCCCCAGGGGAGGAGGAGAAGTCCATCCCAAATGAAATCTCTGAGTCTTTTTTTTTTTTTTTTTTAAAGGGAGTGTTAATGATTAGATAAGATGAGCTGGAACATCAAATTCGAGTCTGACCCTTGCTTCATAATTCACCCCTGTCTAACTTAGTGCTATGGGAGTGGATTGAGACCTTGGCTGAGCCTGACAGATCTTGTCTGTTGCTGTAGGAAGAGACAGCCCCAGAGAACTGCCTACCGAAATGAGGCAGTCACAGGGTCACTTTTACCTGTTTTTCTCCAGCTTGACCAAGGTCACACTGAGAAACTGGGGATACGTGAGGAACTGACCACAGATGTTCTGCAGATTCAGAGGCTGAATTGTTGCTGGCTAGTGCCTCTTAAGAGGGCTCATGACTAGCAGATGGCCATGACTTCTTGTCACTCCATAGCGTGGAGTTCAAATTTAGACTATCTCTTCAAGCCTTGGAGGGAACTTTATAGTGTCAGGGCACTAGAGGCAGAGGGATGTGAAAATTCCCGCTTAACCTACGTTTTTTATTTGAGAAAGCCACACTGTAGCTCATGCTCCACCAGAAGTGATCCTCTAAGAACTGGTTAGTGCAAGAGGATCTACATACACTCTCCTTAAATTTGAGTTCCAGAATGAGCACCTCTTGTTGAATTAGGGGGGGGGGATAACATCTTCCAGCCTTCTTAGCTAACCTTGATGTGTATTTTCAATACTTATCATTTACTAATTATTATTTTATTGTAAACTAACTGTCCTACCATGCTATCGCTTATCCTGCTAGTAGGGAAAAATATTTGGTGACACTATTTTTGAGCTTCAGCAAAAGAAAAAGAACAGGAGATGGTATTCAGCAAGACCCCTAGATAACAGTTATGTCTCTTGTGCTGTGGCATTGGGAAGCAAATGGTCTTTTAAGGGATTCCAGGCTCCCTCAAAACTCAGTAAGTGAAGCCCTATTCTGTCTGGATT
>JAVCKT010004739.1:3643-13688 GCA_032273925.1 Rhynchotus rufescens
CCTGACCCAGGGCCCTCTTCCCTCTTTGAGAAAGATGGACCCCATCGGGTGCCATCATGCCTGGCGCCATGTAAGACCTCCTGTTACCAAATGGCGATAACACCAGTCACGGAGCCACATGTTAAGAGACTGTACCTTATGATTTCTTTCTGTATTGCCGGCCGCACTGGGAAGTATCGAACAGAAGTTGACCTGGGCACCTGCCTCCCTGATCGTCAGCCCCAACTCCCAAATCCCTAAAGTCTCTTTTAATTGCTCTCAGGCTATGCGCATTGCCTCCTCTGCATCCACATGTAGGTCTGCATCCACATGTAGGACCATTAGCAGCTGGCCTTTCCGACTGCAGCACCTCCTCTGGAGTAGAGGGAGCCACCCCGAGCCACCCCTCACCCTCCACCAACTGCCCTAAAAAGGGGGCACCCGGATTTGAACCGGGGACCTCTTGATCTGCAGTCAAATGCTCTACCACTGAGCTATACCCCCACGTGCAGTTCCAGCAAGCTTCTGTAATCTTACCTTAAGTATAAACCCCTCAATTACCCCCTTTCTTAAATGTTTTGGGTTTGTTTTGTTGTTGTTTGTTTGTTTGTTGTTTTTAACGTTGTCTGTTCCCTGACACTCTCTGCACTCAGGCTGTTCAGTCATTTCCAAACACTCTTCCGGCCAAGCCAACACGGGACAGCTGCAGGACAGCATGGAAGCCGAAAGTGCTGGACGTGCCAGAGTTCCATTTTTGGACAGGACTGTGCCATCCTTCGCGAACAGAAGTCAAATTCCAGCTAGGCTTTCCAAACTGTTTATAATAATTAAATCTAGTAGGATTATTTATATTTTGTTTCTCAGGCACATTTTTCCGCACAGCACCGAGGAAGCCGTGTGAAAGCACAGCTTTGAAGAATTCCTGCACTGATTTCACTGAGCACAGTTCAGTGCTAGCCTGGCCAGATGTTACACAGTGTATCACTCTTATGCCAAAACACACGCAAGCCTGGGATACGCTGTGTCCTTACCTCTCTTCTTTGTCAGCTAAAACTACTGCATTCTGCTTTTGTTCATTTAGGACTTGCAACTCCCATGACCCTGGCCTTCCCTGTAGCGTGGATTCAGCAACACTTCCATCCCACGCACCCTGGATCAGCCTGAGTGGCCACGTAGCTTCAGGCAGGGAAGAAATGACACACTGCAGCGAAGCACTGGACTGTCCACGAGCTGGATCCAGAGCCCATCTAGCAGACTCGCTTAGCTCCCTTCCTCAGCCATCCGGAAAGCAAACAAATGCTCCGCAACTTTCAGAGCTAACCATGCATGCCCGTTGCTTTCTCCCCTTCTTTCCATATTAAAAAAAAAATCAATTTATGCATCACTAAAGTGCATTCACCTATGGGATGAAATGGAGCAGCTGCTTAACAGCGTGCAGTAGCAGTCTGTGACACTAAATGATTACCATATCCATCTGAAATCACAGTGAGTTTTCGGATCATTGGGTCTAGTTATCTAAACCAGAATTTGGCCAGAAAAAAAAAAGAAAGAATTAAAAGTTTATCATCTTAAAAAAAAAAAATCAACATCCATCCCCTCCAAAATAAGGATGTTGTGATGCTCATGACTTGTCTGGGCCTCAGTTTTCCATATTTCATGCAACATGCAATACTCCCTCTGAGTCACTGTTCTTCAGTGCTCACCTGCGGGCTCCAGACCATCATTTATATCACAAAGGGTACGTTCAACATGCTTCTTTGGCTGGCAATATCAGTGTGAACAAGCAACTCAGTGTTGCTCCCTGCTCAGTCACCGAGATTATGCTGCCAGGACACCAACAGAGACAGCGCCAGGGACCAGCAGCAGCAGAAGCTACCACCAAGTCATACATCTGCGTGACATTCACCCTATAATTAAGCAACGAGACCAGTGAAACATTCCTTCCCTTACTTCTCCAGGTCAGGTAGCATGTGTGCATCTCAGTCACAGGAGGACTCTGCTCAGAGGTACAGAAGCAGGGAGAGATAGGATAGGCCCAAGCAAGCCACAGAGTGCACCCTAAACAGGAATCCCTCTCCCTTCCTCCCAAACTTGTGGTGTCACATCACCTTCCCAACATCAACTTGCTTAAGTAATACAGGCCAGGGATAAACAAACTACTTCTGAGTTTTTGTCTGGTGATCAATGAAATATTCTCTTTTTACATTAAAAAAAAAAGCATAGTGACTTTATTCAGTTAGCTTTCTAACTGCTCTCCAAAAATATATTCTGTTAAGGAAATTAATCAGAATAGAAAGAACACTGTAGGACTTCTTGTATTAGTAACTGACAATAGCTTAATCCAACAACCACAGGTAGATCATTTTACAAGGTCGGACTAACCCGACTCAAACCATAAATCAATTGAGATAAAAGACATTATGACACTTATGAATAGCTGCTGCCTTTTACACCTGGAAGTTAAAAAGAAAATGCTCAGATCTTGCTTCCATAGCTTTTAACTTTAGAGCCCCACTGCCTTCACTTTTATCCTTAAACTTTTGCCAAAGCATGGCTACAATGAAAAAAAAATGTTTAAATCAAAAGGTTTCACATGGATAAAGTAGATCCCAAAGGTCAACACAAAATATTCCACAGAAAATGATGCACACAGATCCAAAGAGATCGACAAGGCAGCCTGACTTGGGGGAAAAGAGACCCAGCACAGAAGGTTCACAGGGCACTCTCATACTAGCCAGGGTTAAAAGGTGTCCAATTTTCAATTCCTGTATTACAGCACCATATTGATTCCCAACCAACATAAGGCTCTTATGCTGAACACTGTTACGAACCTGTAATAAAAGGCAGCTCGCATCCTCCAGAGACTGCTGTGGAAACCCATGCACCGCGTCTGTTTACTTGGTAACCGGACACGGAGTTGGTGGAGAAACACAAAGTGACCTGTCAAGGCTCTTGCAGCAGTTTGGCAGAGCCACACGGAAAGCCTGCGTGCTGAATCCCAACCCTTCCTGCAGCAGCTGCTGCTCCTACCCCAGCCTGGTGGGAAATCACACGTCTGGAATGGTCGGAGCAGATCAGATACCACTGCACAAGCAATTGCAATTTCTGCCTATTTATTCGGCCTGTTGGGGCAATAACTCTATAGAGGTGAATACTCCATCTCTTGATAACCATCTTTAATCCTAGTTCTCTCAAAGACGCTTGTAATGAGCAAATCAGAAAAGGAAATATAAGACACCTTAAAGATACAGAATCTTAAATTCTGTTTCCATAAAAAAACAGCAACTTCCTTTCCAGTCTCTAATTGTTATAGGACATATACAAGGATAAAACATCTTGTTTTACTGCAACTGCTTTCCATGAGTAAGGTTGAAAACGCAGCATATTCTGCCTTCTTTTTTTTTTCCTCTTATTTTCAGTGTTTTCATGAGCATAAGCATGCACAAGTTGTTTTGCAATCTCCTTTAAAGGAATTCAAATCACTAAGGTTATACAAACAACAGCAACTGGATACAAACCTTAACACAGTTTGTCATAATAGTACAGTACAGCACTTGCTTATTCATCCTGGCATCTGGGAAATCTAGTATGCATTAACCAATAATGCAGATTTGCAAGAGAGCCAATTAAAGTACACAATTCTACCAAGTGAATTTTGTTTACTTTTAAAATATGTAGCTAACAGGATATAATTAACTCCTGCTTAAATTGAGCCTTCGTCTTATCAAGATGCAGCACCTGCAGAAATTTCATGACTATTTTCCTTTTACTTTCAATGGAGCTGAACTTGTTCTATACATACATTTCCTGGTGAGATTTCCAAGTGACACACTGCAGCATCACCTCTGACAACCTGTGGGCTATACGAAACGAGAAGTGAACGCAATGATATCCTTGTTCAATCAGAACTACAGAAACATGCAGCTATTTTCTTTCAGAGACATTCGCTGAAGATGTTATTACCAACACAAGAAGTGGCACTTAAAGATTGAACATGGGCTGAATTTATTCAAGATGTCTTTAGCTCAAGTTTGAGTTGTAGTGCAGTAAAGATTAAAGACAAGGTCATGTTTTAAACCAGCAAACTGTGGATGAAAACACCAACTTTGCAGGCTCTTCTCTTATCAGAACTGAGGTGGGCGACTCAGAAGCTCATGCCCTGTCCCATGACTTTGAGCAAGGGAGTTGGTCAATTTTATGCATCTCCCATGAACTAAAGCTACTTGATGGCATCTCTTTTACAGGTGCTGGCACCGGGGCCTACACAGGCACCCTGGGAAGCAGGTGAGGTGTCAGGCCGAGGCACTGCCAGCCTAAGACCACAGGCAGTGGGCATCATCCTGGCAGCCTCCATCCATCCCCAGCCTCAGGAAGAAAAACGGCATTGCATCCTGCCAGAGCTTACTCGGTAAGACAGAGTTATAGATTGCCTCAGATTTCATTCAGCTGCACTTATTCATCAAACCCAGCACAATTTCTCTGAAGACACAAGGCTTGGTCTAATTAAGAAGTATTCTCAATTTAGTAGATCACTGAACACTGACTGTGAAACAAATTATTATGCAAATAAACAAAAAGGAGACACTGAGATTCCCTGTCAGCTACTGTGGTCACTGTCACTAAGCTATTTTATTCATTACTCAACATTTCATGTGTCATCAGTCACAGACCTGACAAGTTAAAGGATACTGTGAAAGACAATTATCTTAATCAAATACATTTAGCAGGAATATATAATAAGCCTGATTACAATGGGAAAAATTCAAGACTACTTACCAAGACTATTTTTAGTCACATAATAACTGCCAAGATGATCAGTGTATTAAGTTACTGAGTAAAAGCTCTATGGTAGGCTTTAAAGCAAAATGTCACCAGCATCAATCAGGTTGCTTTGATAGCAGCACTGCCAGGAAAACTTTCAATCCACTGCACCAGACCAGTATTTTGCGCACAGATTTCAGTAAGTACAGCAGCCACATATCAGAAGCCCATATGATTTTAACACAAGAAAGTCTACAGTGGATAGATATCCAGAGTAGGTACAAGCACAGATACCAGACCAATTGTCCTCCGCATCACTTTTCTGCTCTTCTCATCAACAGCAACGGTCAAACGAGCAGAATGGGCCAACGAAATGAGCTGATGACACAAGATTGGAGGCACCGGGAAAACAAAGACAAACAGAAGGACATGTGGGAAAATTAGATGACTCTCAGAACTGGAATATTAGGAAAAGGATGTAGCTCAATAGCATGAAATACAAGGTCATTGCACTTAGGCACTAACAAGATGAGGAAGTGCAAAGAAGAATAGGGACTGCTAAAAATGTCAGAGATTGTGGGGAAGTAACCAAGGATAAAATTAACCTGCATGCTTAGGGACAATCAAAAGGTTTGATTTTTTCATTGAACTATGAACCACCAACTTCTAATGTCCTGGCAAAACCTCATCTGCAATCCCACAGTTTCCCCAGTCACAAGAACTGCATGATCTCATTGAAGGAAAGTAACCTGAATGATGCAACCCACTGAAAGCCTTTTATGAGAGGTGAATAAAAGTTTACCAAAATGTAGATAAGAGTGCATAGGTTGAGAGGGCTTCCTTTAATTTAAATAGATTGCATAGAACTTATTTTTCCCCTGCCAAAGAATTTTCTCGAACAGCAAGACAAACACCACAGTCAAAGTCAGGGATTTTTTTTTCTGATTTTTTTCAACCCTCCAACTATTTTCAGCTCAGGGACTTCATGTCTCACGTAGATTCTGTAGATTCAATACATCTCTCTCCCATGAATTTCTCCAGGGCAGAACACATGTAAACTTTCAGCACCTATGATTCTCATCCAGCTCCTTTGGTTCAGGTTTACTCTTTGGTTTGGTTCACTCCTTTGGTTCATGCTTTTCAACCTGCAAAACCCACAGCCAGAAAGAAGTTTACATTCCGACACCCACACGTGGCAAAGTTGTCACCCAAAACACAAGGTTCCCTCCATGCAGAGAACCTGAGCGCACTTGTCTGGCTGAAGACGTCTAGAAACAGCACGAGAAGCCTTTCGTGGATCTAAGAAAACAAAATCTTGGTGGTATCAAGAGCAAGCCAGACAGCATGGCTTGGTGCTGAGCAAGCCAGACAGCATGGCAAAGGCTTGTACAGGCCAGCAGGGTATTTCCCAAGATCAGAGCAAGGGGGTTTGACGCCACCGTGTACAAAAGGCACGGCAGCTACACCACGGTCTGACGCACAGCAGCATCCCGGCTCACACAAAGCTACTATGTAAATGTGATCCTAGAAAGCAGAAGAGGTGATTAAAAATGTGTGTGTGAGAGAGAGAGACAGAGACAGAGAAAGGTAGTTCCTCCTCCATCTCCCAGGAGCTGCTTTGCACCTTTTAGGAGGAACTCAGGAACATGAGCAAAATTAGTTTCATCAGGGGAAAAGGGTTATCTGTGTGATGGTGTGACTGCTGTACTGATGTGTCAGCAGGACCTCCGTGTTTCCAGGGGCAGGGACTTCGTTGTTGTAAACACACAAAAACTTAATTATATTCTGTTCCTTCTTGAAGGAAAAAAAAAAAAAAAAAGGGAGGAAGATATCTTGGCAAACAAAAGGAAGGAGAGTAAAAGCATTTTTTAAATTCAATAGCCATTTTATGTACTTTCAGGGCATACCTCAAAGAGGCAAACTGGAAAGCACAAGGATCCTACTTTCCAAATGATTTTGGAAAAACACACACACACACACAGAGCAGAGGGGAACTGATGCACCAGGATGCCAGGTCACTTCTCTGCCTCTTCACAAGCTCTTGGTTGTGGGACCAGCTTGAACCCCTGCAAAGAGCAATAAAAGCACCGCAACAAAAGATGGGACCATCTTCTGCGTTGGGAAAGAAGCAGCACCAAGCAGAGGTAGAGCAGGGAAACCTGTCCCTTTCCAGCAGCTACTCCCAGTGCAGCCTAACAGCCCGCGCAGGCTCAGGCACCTGTTACGGACCTGCCCTGAGACCGGCATTAAGAAACTCCACTGTCAAGGACAGGGCCAACATCCGGTTCAAAGTTCGGCAGCTTTAAAAAAAAAATCCCTAGTGAGGGAATTAGAGGTTAGTTTTATCTAAATGACTGAACAGCACAACGTACTGGTATTTAACAACAGGCAAATGATCCTGCGCTCATAGACGGGTTATTGCAGTTATTCTGCAAGGTGTTTTTCCAGCTCTAAGTTCCTTGATTGTATTAAAATCAATTGTATCCTGACAGAGAAGGCCAAACATGCCCACTTGCAATCCAGTTTCTTCACTCAAAGAACTGAGAGGAAAATGCACATTTAGTTTCACCATTTAGTTTTAGTCTACATTTTTCAATCACTCTCATCTCTAGCCACAAATTCTCTAATATTCCGGTGCTAAGGACCAAAAAGGACTGGCAGGCTGAAGCAGATTTTAAAAATTTATTCCACTGCATACTGCTTTGCAAAATTTATTCCATTCTTTATGCACTACCCTCTCCCACACAAAGCTTTTCTCCCCCACTATAGAAAATATTCTAACAGCATGCACTGAAGTGTATCTTTAAAATAATTATAGCACCCTTAACACTTCCATTATGTTTTATTATGCACAGTCTCCAAGCATGCATGCATGCATGCATATTACCCCTATTTTATAGATGAGGAAGCAAATTGCAGGCAGTCCCTCCGCAAGTCATTATGAGAGGCAGACCCCCTGTTCTGGGGTCATAATATTATATTTTTCTAGGAAATTAAATAAATCAGAATTTCAGTTGGTCAGCATTTAGTTGAAAATAGCTCACCTATGTGAGCAACATTCTTGATGGATCCAGCTGGACAAATAACTGACTCAGCTTGGTGTTTGAACAAACAAAAAAGCACAAAGAAAAAGCCACTGGAGACTAAAATCACTCTTAAATTTAAAGAGGAAGAGAAGGATTTTATAAGCAAACAAAAGAATCTGCAAAAATTAACTTTGGATTAACCTGCAGTATTATCTTAAGGTGAAAATAAGATGCTTTGTTTCATATCTGTGCTATTCAACCTTATGACCAAGTTTATCTTAGACCTTTTTCATTTGGACATTTGTGCTTAAATTGGAGAGCATAAAATAATTGATGAATTCTGTTATTCTAGCAGACACAGCTAGGCAGCACCTGACCACCTGGGCCAGGGAGCTCCTGCTTGAGCCGTGCAGCATCCACGCACACCCTTCAGACCACACAACCTACACACACCCTTCAGACCACACAACCTACACACAACCTTCACCACACACCTGAGCACCCACTCAGGGCAGACCTACAGACTGACCATCCAACTCTCCAGCCTTCTTTCTATTAGGATGGACAGGTAAAGAAAAACTTTTCCACAGGTCTATTACAGGGTACTGCAAGGCAAAAACACCAGTGACACTTCCACTAAATCTGTCACCTCTTTCTTGCTGTTCCATAGCACTGCACATGGGCACCAGCATGGACAACCTCACCTGGGACAGCACCAAGTGACACGGCCCAAAGCTTCAGCCAGGGCTCCTGAGGAACTGCCTATGCTAAGATCCACTGTGCTAAGATCTTCTCTCCAGGTTGTCAACTCATTCACCTCAAATATGGACAGAGCAAACATTCACATTGCTCACCCGTTCAAATACTGAGGATTAGCCATGAGCACAAACCTAAACATCCTCCATATGGCACCTCCATCAAGTGTCCTGGATTGGTTATGTCCAAAACATACCCACCTTAGATGGGTCCACAGATGGGAACAGTCCTCAACAGTGATTCTGCACTACTTCCTACCTCCTCACTAGACACTTCCATTGAACTTTCTTTGTAGAATGCTTTAAAAGTGGCATGAATTAATCTCCAAAAAGTATTCCTAAAAGGTTTTATTTTCCTTAGAAGTGCTCTCAAACACTGTTAGAACAGAACCAGACTCAATTATTTGAAGTTAACTGAAACACCTTAGCTTCAATTTTCTGAATGAAGTCAAGCAAATCAAGTTCAGGCCACTTCATATTCATATGTACACTCAGGAAGTGGATTAAAATGTATACCAACCAGAAAATAAATACATATATATATATATACACATATATGAATCTCCAGGTAGACAAGTCTTTATCCTGCAGGTAAAACTCATATAAACTAGCTCCTTATACTAGCATAGGACTCTACTTCAAGAAACTATGTAGCAATAGCTATTCTGCTTTAAATTTACACACTACCTTCACCATATTTAAGTTCCTGGTATATTATATTTTTTAGATTAAAACATTCACACAGGAAGTTTTATTTTTAAATTCACACCCAGGCACATTTTGCGGAACTTCCCCCTGCACACAACGCACTTGTGTACACAGGTAAACTCCTGCAAAGTTGATTCAGGTACAAACATACATCCTGCCGACTGCTCCACGCTAACCCCCTGCACGGGCGTTTATTTAGCAGCACACCAGCACCACAAGGCTGATTACTTCATGCCCTTGCTCGATAAACCCAACCCCATCATTTCAGTGGATTTTCGGCCCAGATTTCGATGGCAAGCAAGTTTTGTCTCAGTGGTACTGACAGGCCACCTGCGCCGTGCAGTCACCAGTGGGAGGGTCCGCTGTCCCCGCACCGCTTTCCAGCTGCTGAGGGGTCACACAGCGCTGGGCTGGGGCCCGGCTTCCCGCCACGCAGGCCGCGCTGCTGCAGCCGCCCACGAGCCTTTCCAAGAATGAGTCAACTGGAGGGAAACGCTGTTGGGCACCTGCCCGCCGCGCACGTGCGCGCAGGGCCACCCACCACCGGGCACACGCGCGGCTGGGTGCAGGGCTCACGGGCGCAGCGGGCGCAGGGCTCACGGGCGCAGCGGGCACCAGCGCCCGAGGCCGCTCGCCGCTCAGCGCACCTGTGCGCGGGCACCTGGGCAGCCGCGCACGCCGCGGTGCTGCCCCACGGGAAAAGCAGAACGCGGGAGGGGGAACCCGGGCGAAGGCCGGGCCGGGGGTCTCGGGGGGGTCCCGTCTAGCCGCCCCCCGCAGCGCAGAGCGGTCCCGGGGCCGCGTCCCGCCCGTGGC
>JAVCKT010004740.1:2083-19655 GCA_032273925.1 Rhynchotus rufescens
AAGAGACCTGGTCAAGAGACACACCAGTGTTTCCATTTTACACTTGGAGCTTTGTTCCTATGTCCTGCTAGCAACGAGAGCTAGCCCTAGCCTCTTTGATAAAAGAGTGCTTCCCTTTCTGATGACACAGCATCTGTCTAGTTCTGATCGCTCTCTCTTCATACGAAAGGTGAGCAAGCAAATCAAGAACCTTCTTTCTTACACCGTTTATCAACCTAGAGCTTCACTTCCACATTATTCTGCCTCCTCCTACCTCCTTTTCACTGAAGGAGTTGAAAGAATCACCAAGAAGATTTCTGGATTTCATAAGAAAGAGCAGCACCTTTTTAAGATTTCTAAATTTGACAATAACATAACCTATATATAACCTGAGAAGTATCCAACAGAGGAGTGTCAGTATGCTGGCCAGTGTGTATGGATGTACTGCTGCTTCCAGAGTCTGGATAATAATGAGCTTATGTCTCTTTTATTAATACAAAGTCACAAGGTAGAAAATTGGAAAGTTTTTAATTTTCCAGTTGAATATCTCAGATAACTTTTAATGTCAGACAAGGTTGGACACAGATGAAAGAACTCAATATTGACACTTTAAAAGACCACTGAAATTAGAAAAACACATTTTTCCATCTTTAAGCAAGAATCCCAAATGATAATACTGTTCTGTTGTGACATGTCCTAAGCTGGCACTCAGCCAGATATAAAAGCTCCCATATACTGTGGCCCTCAGTAGTTTTTTTGTGTATTAGGGCAAAACCAATCAGTTTTGCAGTGCCTTCCTTTCAGTAAAGCTGGTTCATAGCATGATAGCAATAATATTGAAATTTATATCACCCATAAACCTTTTATAGCAATGTAATTAGTTGGGCTGTTAATACTACCCAAGCTTAGTCTTATTTTATTGCTGTGAACACAGCTTGTAATCATATAAATGATAATAAGTAATAATGCTTAAGGGCACTATATAAACTCAGACATTTCAGTCTGTTTAGCAAGTGCTCTTTGTGAACACAAGTAGGGGATCCTAAAGATTTTCCTCTCCTGTGGGTACTTATTTCTTTGCTTTCCTTAGAGAGCTGAATAATGTAAAAAAATGTGGTAATACTTTCATTCTTTTCTCATTTACCCTAATCTGACTCTACTGATTTCTTTGCTATTACTGGTGTAAATTAGGTAATAGCAGAAAAGAACTAGGTTCAAAGAGTTTGGGGAATATTATTCTGTGACATATTTCTGCATATCAAAGGTGTATTTCTTAAGAGTTTTATGGTGTTCTCAATAGGAGATTATTCAAATCTTCTTGCTGC
Source organism: Rhynchotus rufescens (assembly GCA_032273925.1). Taxonomy (NCBI): domain Eukaryota; kingdom Metazoa; phylum Chordata; class Aves; order Tinamiformes; family Tinamidae; genus Rhynchotus; species Rhynchotus rufescens. The sequence continues at coordinate 3,388 of JAVCKT010004740.1, forward strand.
CTTGTGTTTTCATGCTGTTTTATAGAATTAAGATTAGTCTATAACGAGGACACTGTTTTGCAGAAGAGGAGATCCAGCTTGTTTGTCATTTACAGTATCCTGGTGAGTAGAAATGAGAAATGTCCCACGGTTAGGGAGAGCACCGTGCAGTGCACAGAGCCTGTGTCTGGTTTGCTTCTGTGCCCTGCATGAATGCTCCCTCCGTGTGTCACACTGTGTCTCTAGGATCTTGGACCACACCACCATCTAATGAAGTTTTCTGCTGTTTTTGGTCCTTTAGTACAAGACAGCTGCTCCAACAATAATTGCTTCATTTTCTTTCACTCCAGTGAGAACAGAGTGTTCATAAAAAGAAAAAAAAGAGTATTTCCCTGCGGCGTTAATAGCCAAAAGAAGCTTCGCTGTGCTAGTGAGCGAGAATTGGAAAGGAGTGAAATAGGCCAGAAGCTAACTGTAAACAAACCAGTCAATATTCACTGTTGAACCAGAATAAAATTAAATTTAATTAAGCAGCCTTGAATGAAACTGTGTATTGGTCTTGGGCATTCTTCCCACATTAATAATCCAAATACTTTAGAGAAGAAAACGAAATCAGTACTGATGACTCACTTACTTTTAAAGGAAATTAAAGGCATATTTTAAATGAGGTGGAAGGTGAAAGACAGAAAACGGCTTGGGATGTCCACTGAACTTGATTCTGCCTAATTCAGATACCCCCCATGCCTGTAGTGCAGAGGCTGCAGCGCTTCTTGGCACAAGGCAAGTAAGGGCAGGGCAGAGCCGTGGTTTTGGAGGCTGTTTAATCACCCTGGCTAGCAAAAGCAGTATCCGTGAGGACAGGAGAAGAGGTGGCTCCCCAGTGCTCTGCTCTCCTGACAGGAATTCAGCTGCTGGTGCCACTCGGAAGGGTTTATCTGGGAAAGCCCTGAACTTCCCGGGGGAGAAAACTGCTGGTGCTCCCTAAGCAAAGTAGGTCCCCACGTCTGCAGCTCTGGGAGTTTCCACAGGATGGATCATCCTCAGGTTCAAACTTTAGGAAACAGGGGCTCTCTGAAGTAACTTTAATCTTTGACCATTTATTTGCAGCTTTTCGTTGCAGTCCGTTCAGGAATACTTCAAAGTCTCTCACGGAAACCTCTGATCTGTATGAGAACTCAGTTTCTGTCATGGTTAAGAGCACCATCTTTACAGTATTTTGTAAATGGTTTTAATAGATCATATCAAAGGATAGTAAATACCTGTATCACATACAGTTTTTGAGGTTACTGCTTAGATGCGTAAGAGTTTGTATAATATTTCATCTTCCAAATACCATCTGTTCTTGAGGCCCTTTCAGATCTCCCGAGTCTGTTTAATTTTGCTTCGATTTGAAAGTACTGGTATATTTGTATATTTAAGAACATCTCTTCAGTGGTGACTTGCACTTGACACCAAAATTAGAAAAAAAAATAGAAGAAAAAAAAGAAAAAGAACAGGAAAGAAAGAAAAAAGAAAACAAATCAGAATTCAAAACATATATTTGTCCCTGATGGTACTAGGCTTCAAAACCTCATGATAGGTATTATCATAGTGTAATTTTTGAGAGCTTAACTTTTGACTTCAATATATTTTGTTTGTCAATTTGCTTGAAAGAATGAAATGTTGTCCTTCAGCTCAGTTTCTTAGAATTTCCCAGCTCTTATAGGGTGTTGGTTGTGTACTGTATAGAGAATTAAGTCTATTGCTGTTTCCAAGCTTAGTTTAGACTAATTTTTTGTTTTTTAAATGGAAACATTTAAAGCAATTTTTAGAATTTCTTAAGAAACAAGCCTTAAAAAAATCATGGAGTACTCTGTTGCTTGAAAAATATAATGAAATTCTCTCATTTCGAAGCTTGCTCTGAAAGCTTAAATGTTTTTGAATTATTTACTTTTCAGTTTCTGGTTCATTACAACTTAAGCATCTGTAAATTGGTCTCATGCTAAGATATCTTGTAACTCCTCGGGGCTTCCCACTGTAGCCAGGGCCCTAATTGTTTTTAGGCAGTTCTGGAAGTTTTCTTGTAGCCTTTAATACAAAAGTTAACAAATTGTGACTGAGAAAGGGAGCCAATGAGTTCTCTCAATGAGCTTGTTATGTGGGGCAATTGCTCTAAGCCAAGAAGTACGGAGTAGCTGAGCAGAGATGCAATACAGCCTATATAAGTTTTTGGAGACAAAACACTTGTTAAAACAGCTACATTTCATACATGCAGTTATTATATGAAAAGAGTTGCTGTAATTGATGTGTCAGACTCCACAAGCCAGTTACTGTTAAGATATAGTTCATGCATATTTGCATCACAGAGAATATTCTGAACTTCTGCTTCAGTATTATTCATCATTTGCAGTTTGGCAGGTTCCTTTTGGTGTGCAACTGTAGAATAGCTGGTTAATGGACTATGAATTTTTTATGAGCACTGAAAATAAAGCATTTTCTGTATAGTGCTTTATTGGACTTACTTAGCTCAACTAGGCATAAACTTCTATGGTTGGGTGTTCATTCATAGCTCTCCTGTCAGTTAAAGCTCTTTCAGACTAAAGCAATGAAAATTGGTACTTGCTATTTAACACTTAGATCATGGGCACTTAACAGATGTTGTCCGTTTAACAGATGAATACCAAAAGAAAAGAAAAAAAACATAAAACACTGCTAAATGCATTTGTTGTTATTGCAGTGAGTGTGCTTGTCTGGAATCAATGGAAATATCCTGTATAAAAATAGATTATTATGAGGTAATCTAACAGATAGGAAACCAAGTATCTCTGAAATGCAAAGAAGAAACTTACTTAGTCAAACAGTGCTGTGAAATACTTGGAATTTCTGTGTTGGTGGTGTTCAGACTTGTGTAATGCACAGTATAGGTCTTTTCATCCTGAGTTGCGTCGTGGATGGAGGCAGCAGAGTGGGTCCCAAGACCGACATCTGCTCTGGTTTCACATGTCCTTGGCCAGAGAACAGCCCTTGCTCCAGTCACCTTTCAGTGGTTATTCCATTAACCACTAGCTCTGCAGAGAAAAACATCCCTTGTAGAAAATAAAACCTTTTTCTTCTTTTTAAAATCTGATTCAATATTATTATTAAGATGTTGATCATTTATATATACTAGTTTTGTCTAGCTGCCGCGTCTGCAGAGATAACTCAGAGTTCCAACTTAGCCATGCTCATTGTAGAAAGGATCACAGATCTGCTGTAAGGATTGCTACTTACTGGTCAATGACTTGACCATTGGTTTAAAGATCACTTTCAGTCATCCTTTTTTTTTTGCTGTTAACAGTAATTATAAAAGCAATTTGCACATAGTGATTTTTTGGAAGCTAAGTTACTTTTTTCATCTATTTTAATTTACTTCCGTGTGTATGAATACAATCAGCTGTGACCAGAAACAATTCAAATGAAAAATTGCACTTGAAGATAGAAGTAGGTGTTGCCTAAAGTAGGAATTCCTTCATCTCTTTCCAGTGAAAGCCAAAATTGCTTTTGCAGCTGTATAATAGAAGTACTTTATAGATCTGTTTGTATTGTTTACTAGATTACGCTTCAAACTTTATACAAATTGTTTTTTTCTTCTCTGTATTTCATTGAGTAGAAGTAGAAGATTGATATTTCCATTGCGTTTTCGGTACCAGCTTTATCAGTCTTAAATATTAAAATGTCATGCAGTTGACTAAAAGAACCTTGATTTCTAAGAACCAATTTGTGATTCCTTTTGGTTGATGGATTTTAATTTTATGATGTGTATAAGCCATATTTTTAAGATTTTCTATTTGAAATATGAATATTGTTCAGGTTCAGTTTTACTGAAGATTTCAATTTAAATATGAGTTGATACAAGAAACTATATGTTAGGGGAAATATGAAATAATGTAAATAGAGCTAGACGATTTTGAGAATGTAATATTGAAGAAAAAGAGGATACTGCTTAGCAACAGTGAAACGTCTAAGGAATTTATGTCACTTTCTTCAAACAGCTTACATTAAATTCTGTAAAAATCCAAAAATATTATTTTAATTTTTTTCAAAATGAAACTTTTTCAATAAAAAATAATTTTTAAACAGTTTCATTCTATTTAAAAACAATCTCAATCATATTGACAAATCAAATAATTTTAAATGGAACATTTTTTCAATCTTCTGATATTTCTAATGTATTGTCTTTGATCCAAAATCTTTTTTGCCTTCCTTCGGTGTTGCTACTGAATAGAAGAAGCTTGTCAGCACCTTGATTGGATCCTGGGACAGTTAGATACACTTCAGAGTGTAGTGTCAAAGAGAAAAAAGAATAGTTGTTTGCAAAGTTATTGTTGCATTCCAATTGTAATCCTCATATATTTTAAGTTGCAAACCCATTCATTCAAATCACACGCCGTGTAGCCGTTCACAATATGGCATAGCGTGTCCCTTGCCCACGTATTTAACAATGGACTAAGGCATGAATTATTTAACTGTTACTGTTTCTCAAGGATTGTTTACAGAAATCAGCATTATCACACTCTGTATTTTTATTTCATTTGCCACAGGGCAGAGAGAGTGCTGCATGATGGCTGTGCCACACATGCAGTTAACTATGGTTAAAGCAAAATATGTACTGAATTCTCTAATATTTTTTAAAACTATATCTAGCAGTGATAGTGAACACCTTTATCTGTGAAGATCCTGAAAAGTATTTGTGTGTCTCCACAAGCTCCAAAGCTTTTCAGAAGTGATCACCAGCTCTATCCCCATCAGGCAACGAACATAGGAGTTGCAGTGCTGGTTATAGGTGTGATGCTGCATCTGTCAATGATCTGACCCCTCTTGGGGCCACAGTTGCAGAACCGGATCCTGACGTCTTTGGAGAAGACAAAACTCCACCAGCTACTCCTCTTTCACTCAACTGTCAGCTGAACAAGGGTTTGTTGTTTTTCCTCTTCATCTAGGCAGTTGTGGGATAGTAGCTGGTTTGTTAAAAATCTCACTGTTGATCAATTCCTGACCTCCATTTCTTAACACAAGCCCTTGCAAATGTTCCAAAAAGGAACTCTTCCTCACGCTCTCTCCAGCTCTCTGAACCCTGTCTTTCCTGTGCTAAGTTATTTTCCATTTCTTAAGATACTGCTCAGTTATTAGCAACAGTCCTGGCCAGAGATGATTTCTGATCCTTCATCCCTGCTGTGCACTGTGATATGCTTATGTTTAAGTCTGTTAAAATTCTCTGTCATTATAAAAGCACTGATGCTCAGGTTCAACAATAATGACAAGCAGGCCATAATGGAAACCTGCAATCTTTTTAAGCTTATGCAGGGAAAAAAAATTGTTATCATTCTGGCTGCTCACAGGATACTTTTATTTATGATTGTAGAACTAATGTAAATTAACCAGTATAAATCACCACTTACCTTAATTGAGCTACAATGATTTCCATCAAATGAGAACTGGAGTTTGCTGGTGTTCATAGCAGACCTGTTGCAAGCAATTGATCAGCATCATAGCTCCAGGAGGAGTGACGTCCTTGTAGCTCTGTTTATCAGAGGCACTGAAGGTGATTACTGTCATCTGAAAATATTAGTGTAGCTAGAATGGCCGAGGAGTCAGTAGACAACAAGTAATGTGAGGTTATTTAGTAAAAATGTAGAGTAGAAATGAAATGAACATTCAGAAATATAAATGTATTTTTGATGAAGAGTGGAGAAGGGAGGAGAAACAACAATATAAATAGGGTTAGGATTAATCAAGACTGAATTGAACCCTGCAAGAAAGACCAAGCGTGCATCTTGAATATACACTGACCTTCTCAGACACTTATCTATTGATTTATTTAAATTGTGTCTGTGATTAAACAAAGCTTTATATCCATGTTTCAAGGTCTTTGAAACAAATCCTGAGTGAATACACTGCTCCAGCAATTGGATTGACATTGGAGCAGCAGGGCAGTGTGCATAAAAGCTGCTGTCCATTTTCCTTGTCTTCATCCCAGCAGTCACTAGCAGTAAAGCAGAGAAACTCCAGGAGACCTATCTCTGTACCCTGCAGTATTGTTGCTTCTGGTATTTTTAGCACTTTCATATTTGATTTGAAAATTCTGATCCTAAAGTGAAAATTTCCAGTTCATCAGTTTCCATTAAAATTGAAAAATAAGCATCTGGCTTTTCATGGAGAGGGAAAATACTTTAAAATGAGATCATAATCCCTAAAAAGCAGAAAGCAAACGAAGAGCATTGTGCAAACATTCATTGTACTTATAACTGAAAAGGACTCTCATTGTGATTTTTAAATGAATGGAGATGATGAATCCCACCTTTTCATGTGGACAATCTATAAAAGTTCATCGTTGTTGGATCTACCTGTCTGCCATGGAACTAAAACCTGTTCCTTAATCTGTGTTTATATCTAGTACAGCTGTCATGAAAATAGCTGCCAAGCTTTAGAGAGCTAAATTCCAAAAATGCATTTGGTAACATTAATCTTCTCTTGCAATAAAATTGCCTCAACCCCATGCATGGCACAGAAACATTGACTATCTCTCAAACTGCCCTAAGAAAATAAAAGCAGGTGTGCATTATTTGAACATTGGTGTCTCATCCGCTTTAACTATGTGCTTTCTAAATGACTTGTGAGACTAACCACAGGTCTGGGTGCCAGCGTCAGAAGTTGACCATCTGTGGGCTCACAGTTGCAAAGCAGTGCATGCTTTGGTGAACAAAATGCTGGCCAACCCATGGCAGCAAAAAAACCCCATGACAGCATAAAAAGACAATTCTTAGCATCTATGCATATACAGAGGAGGTCACCACGATTGCTCTGCACATGTGCTCTGGATGAGGCACAGAAAGGGGGAACAGCAAGCTGGGGAAGTGAATGATATTACCGAGAGGGATACTTTTATCCTCTGCCAGAGTCACTGGAAAGTGCTGTCAATAACAAGCGCCAGAGGAGAGTAATGACTGCAGAAGACCTCTCTCCCACAGTGAGATGCTGCACAGTCTGAATGCCAATCAGACCCCTCCTCTTCTGGCTGCACAGAAAAAAAAACCTCCCTTTATTTAGTGCATGTGTGTCCGATTGAAGCTATTGATGTTTAGCCTGCCTAAGTTTTCTTTGTGGTTCAGTCACCGCAAAGCCAGAGTTGAACTGGCGTTTTCTATCCTCACAGAACAGTTATGAAGGAAATCAATCAGTCCCACTTCCAGTTAAACACTGCAGTCCCGCGTGAGTCCAAGTTTGCTATGGCCTTTCATTGCATTCCTGGCTGGGAATAACAAGATGGAAGGAAAAAAATGCACAGCGTATTCTAGATCTTGTTGCTCATGTTTAATGCAGTGTATTTACAGTGTTCTCTCTCATTTCAAACATTTTTATCATACCTTGAGTAATAAAATTGATGGTGTGCTGTCAATATGGACAGAAGGACTGATGAAATATTGATATAGAGCATTTCTGCTGCAGGGGGAAGTTTGAACTGGGTAGTAGTTAGCTGGCAGACACCATTAAATGAAATCAATCTATTGAATAATTCAATCCAGGTTAAGGATACATAACACTGAATAGAATAACAGAACCCTTGGAATTAGTACATTAGCCACTAGTTGCAAAGCCAGTCTTTATTTCTGTTGTTTGTCTAAATAGACAATAGCAATAATGCAGATTACTGGTTCAGGATTAGTTCTGGAGTTTGATTACACTGGCTCAAGGTGTCATCACTGTCAGGTAAGTAGATATAGAATATTGTTTTCTATAGAGAAGGGAGGATTTTATATTTATCTTCAACCTTTAGGGTACAAGGAACTGGCAGAAGGTCTGGAGCAGCATTTGTAAATGCATCTAATTCATTACCACTACAGGTAGAAAGAAGGCAAATTAGAAATATATAGCTTATAATATAGTGAATGGTATAAATAAGACAGATTTGGTGTTCTTCACCATTGATACTGCTGTTGTAATTCCTTCAGCTTCAGTAGAATTCCATTGAGCTGCTGCTTTCCCAGCATGGTGCTCTTGACGTTACTATTGAACCTTCCTAGAAATAGTGGGAGACTTGCCTCAGCCCCTGAGTAAGAGCAGGAGCGGAGGCTAATGCAGGTAGCTCTGATGGAAAGTTGCACTGCACCTGAATCAGAAGCAGATTAAGGTGCTGTTTGCTGAAAGACAAGAGCTTAGGAAACCTCTGATTTTATAACTGTCCAGCATGAGGACCTCGTATGTATCACATCCCTGCAGCCTGGAAAAGGAATCTGAGTGCAGATTAGCAGAATTGTTGAGGCACAGTTTCAGTATTACTATTATTATAGGACAAAATATGTAATGTCTTTTTAACAAAACTTGAGTTTAATCCTTATGATGCAGTCTTTGCACTGCAGACTGAGGGACAGTCTGTTTTCTATGAAGACTAGACCTCAAGTATTTCCGCAGTTCATGGTCCCCGCTATGCTCCTGAAGACCAGACTCCTCATTACACGTTGATGTGGCACACCACATTCTCATTCTTGCTTTCTCACCTGTGTGAGGGAGCAGCCCTACATCTCCCAAGTGTCCTTAGCCCCCTGAAGAAAAGGCGTTTATTCTCTCTGTAAGAGGGACTAGGAACAGTTTGACTCAGTGGATATGGGGTCATTTAATCACTGAGACTTTCCAGTTAAGGCTAAAGTTCAGATCTTGTACTCAGGCTCTTTTTCAGCTACTTGTAATAGTGGTCAAAATTTTCTTTCGTTGACCTGAAAGCATTCATACTCCCATTTTTTGAGTGCCTTAGTATTCCACATCAATAGCTATTTCTGAAAGCTTTGTTCTTAGCCATCTTGGCCTGAAGATCAGAGTTAATAGTGTGTGCAAAGCTTACCATATGTGTTTGTGAGACTCTTGGCTGGAAGATACAACATAAATTCTGTTTGTGACGTCTGTGGCAAACTTGATGGAAAATAATTAGCCATTGAAATTATCTTGTTAGGATAAACGTAGTGAAAGCTAATCTTTCTTTTATGATTTAGATCTCTTACAGGCGGATTTATGAAGTCCCAGTGGATGCCAAGCTGGCAATTATTGTATTACAGACATCAGCTTGCTTATTTCTGTTTAGTATCAGGTCCCAGTTTGAATGAACAGAGCTGCCAGTAGGAAAGGAAATAGCAGCAACTCATCAGCAGTGTCCATTTCCCCATTCTTTCTCTCTCTAGAACTTTTAAGTATTTATAGTTAAGAATGGACCATGAAGTCACAAACTCCTAGCGGGAATAAGGTCCCTTACCAGAGAACTACACTTAACACCATCAGTAGGCCTTTTTGAAGTGTTGTTGCTCCGCATTTGCAGAAAGTTGCCTCTACTTGGGCAATTTCACCACCACAGAATGAAAATTTATTAAACTATCACCCAAATAAGCCAGTCTTAAAAGGAGAATGGAGTTCAAATAGAAAAATACAGAATAGCAATATATTCTAAGAATTCTAAGATTCTTTCCCTCCATCCATATAAGATTAGACAGTACACAAACCACATTTACCTGTTGCTGAATTTTAATGGAAAATCTTTTTTTTTAAGTAGTATTAAGAGAATCTGATCCCAGAGAAGACATAGCATTAGTCATTCTAATTCAGACGTGTCGCAGTGGTTGCCCTCTACACAGTTATCTTCTTTTTTTCCTCAGAATAGTAACAGAGGTATTACCTGGCTTAATATCTGCCTTTGGTATAGGTGAGAGACTTCAATCAGTGTCTTTGATCAAGTTTCCCTGTCCTTCAGTTTTTATTTTTGGGGTTCCATTTCATTAGCTCTTCTTGATTCAGTAAGCTATTTAAGCATGTGTGTAAGTTTAGTCAGAAGTTTAGGCTTCAGTATGGCTTATTCTGAAGAGTGCTTACAGTACTATGGGCAGAAGTAGATGCTTCTGCTGAATGGGCAATCTGTGTTTTATTCCTACCCATTTTTCTTGATCTTTCATCTATGTTCTGTTGCACTTAGATATCCCTAGTCCAGCAGATCACTCAAGCACAATCTCAACCATAATCTCAGGTGAGACATGCACTCTTTCCTGTCAGTTATTCCTGTTCATTTTTTACTGGTTTCCATTATTATCATTTTTTTCTTTTGTTTTTCATAGAAATGTTTTCTTTCTTGTCCCTTCTAGAAACCCTTTTTGTTCATGTGCAGGATGTGTGCTTCCACGATTTTTGACCTAGTATTATTTCAGGCTGGCTTCTCTGACAAGAACCAAACAATCTGAAGAGGTTCAGCAGCGTTAACTGTTCTTTTTCAGACTAGAATGCACCAATCTCTTTCCGAGTTATCGAATTCCCTATCAGTTCTAAACCATTTTGTTCACTTAACTCTTAATCAGAATCACTGTGTTCTGACTGAAGCTGCCTAATACATTCATAATTATGATTATGGGGACTGTGCTGGCACTTATTTAATGGCTGCTGACTTTCATTACCTAATGGCCAGGTCTTGCTACAAAGTGCTCTCATTCAAATGCTTAGTAGTGAGGGTAGTTTCACTTGATTGTAAACACAGAATACCTATTTGGATCAAAAGACCTGTATTTATCACATGCGAATCATCTGAGTCCATCCTCACAGTTGCAGGAGATTTCTTTAACATAATGAAATACTGAAGGAAGAAGGAACAAACTGACAAGCTGGGAGTATAAGTCAGGAAATACAAACTAAGTGAAGATGGGTAGTCTGAACTCAGTGAGAAATTTGTAGTGGCTGTAAAAGGAAGCAGAATTTTCTCCCTTTTTCTCATTGCTTTTCTGGCCCTACTGGTTACAATATTGTCAAAAGCAGAAGCTGGAAGAGACCTGGATGGAGTAGTCATACAGTCAAAAGCCTGGCTGAAATCAATAAATCTAGCACTTGTTGCTTCTCCCTTGCCCTTAAGACTCCTTTCCCTGCAGTAGACATCTTTAGTTCTACGTGGTTTGTTTTGGACAAGTCTGTATCACTATCATCTTTTTATTGTATTCCCTTGTGCTGTGAATTCTCAAACAGAACATACGCAATTCTGTGCCTGTATCAACAGCTCTTTTAAGTATCCCACAGTGGTGTTGGGAGTCAGGTAACCTTGAAGCACACAGTTTTCACCTGATGCACTCCAGTCTTTCCTTTTGCCCTTTTAGACAAGCTGGTTCCCATTTGTGACCAGCAAGAGCACCTGAAACCTTTGAGCCCCTGTGCAAGTTGTATGACCCTTCAGAGCCTCCTCTCTTCACCACTGTGGCCACTAGAGCTCCGAGCCTCTAAAAGGCTCTGCATAAATAATGGCAGAGACAGAGGGTGACATCTGAAGAGATAAGATGGGCAAAAGGTGAACGGTTGGTAGTAGCATTATCTCAATTTTATAGACCGGAGTTCTGTGACAAACTGAAATGGAGTGATTGGCACAAGATTTGCACCACATGTCTCTGGCTGAGCCAGAAGAAACCTCAGCTTTTGATATCTTAAATTAATATTTAATAATGTAGTTAATCATATTGATTTAATATACCCAATGGTCCTAGCTACCTTTTACAGTGCTGGTGATTTTCCAAGATAAACACTACCTCCCCCATGCACTGCAGCTCACATCATCTAGTCATTTTTTGCCTGGGCTGCTGAAAAATCTGGTAGCTATTAGTTATTTTGGTCTTTGCCCACCTAGGCTGTCAGCAGCCGTCTGGCACTGATGAGAACGCTCCATTCCATTACCAGTCTGCTGGGCATTACAATTCCTTCAGCCTTTCAGCTTTGATTAACAGGAGTAATTAATTGCATGCTGACAAGGCTTGTGGTGACTAAGCCTTCTGCAGTTAGGTGAGCAGCATGTAGATGCTGGCAAGCAAGCTGTGAGGAGAGGAATAAAAACAAGGGAAAAGAGGTCACGTGGACTTTTGTTCCTCTGATGTGACCCTTCAGTGCGGGTTCTTTACTTTTTCATTTCCTTTATTTTGTTCCTTTCTGTATTTGTTCTGAACAGGGTTGGGCATTTCTTGGGAAGCAATTCATATGTATAAAGTTTTTGCATTAGGATTCATCTGATAAGGTCTAAAGAGGGGACTTATTTGCACTGGCAGGTTGGCAGCCAGACAACCTCTCAATTTTCTAAATGAAAGGAGAGAAGCAGCAGGACATCTCCTACCCTCTGCCTTTCAAAGCTGGAAAAGAACCAAAATCTGGCAAACAGAAGTTCTGTGGAGCCAGCTATTTAGAAATTGCAGAAATGTGTGGACACTGGGAGTGTAACATAAGGTTTGCCGTCTGTGAGAACCAGCACAGACAAGTGACATTTGGGATGGTGATTTTCTGGAATGGAGAGTGGAAAGCCAAGTGTAGCAGATGCAGAAAGGCTGGACACATTTGCTTGCCTTTTATTTTTTTTTTTTAAGTGTGTAAGTCTGAGTGTTTTTTATTTTAATTTTTAATTCTTGATTGCTAAAGAAAAGGCAGTTACAGAAAATCACTTGTTTTCTCCTAGATTCATTTTTATCTTCTAGCGTGTAACAAATTGCGCATCAGTTTCCCCATGGGAGGGATAAAGAGGATAAAGGTGCATGGAAAGTCCACTCCCTCCATACATCTGTGAATGCTAGGTTAAGAGCACTAAGCTTAAGTGTCCTCCGTCTTAGGTTTGGAGTATGGTCCATCCTTCCAGGTTTATCCCCATACAGTAATATACATGTTACTGCTGAGTTCCATGTGTGTTTACCCAGAGCAAATAAATAGCGATATCAGGACAACAAAAAAGTTAATTTAATGATTTCTACCTTTGCCTTGACTTATTCAGCCATGCACCTGCAAAATCACTTGGTAAGCTACTACTCAGATGCATAATAGTTTGCATCAGAGTAACTCAGGGAAATAGGGCTAAGGCTTTTGTAAATGCAGTAACAAAAAAATGCTGAGTTATCACAACATGCTGATAAAACATATTCTCATACAAATTCTGTAGTGAAAAACATTGTGCTTTTGGTGTTGAGGGCAATGTGTTGGTTACTTCTGCATGTGAAACCCTTTGGAGAAGGGCTTGCTCCTGCCTTGAGAAGTTTTAAGTATGTTTTTTTACAGAGATATAAATATTGTTAATTTTGGTATTTCTCTTAATGATATTAAAAGCTTTGAGAAAATTGCCTGACAATCTTTAGCTGAATTGCCGAAGGTGCTGTAAGTGGAAAATTGTAGTGTAGAAATGATATTGTCATGGTTGGTTGTATATATTCGCAATTAATCTTTACCTTCCGGTTATTCCCAGGTAAAAGAGTGATGATGCTTGAAAACACGTGGCTTCCTGTGTTAGCTGCATACTTGACTGATCTTGTGCTTTTCTTTGAGGGCAATCTTTCTATTGAAGCCCACTCTGCTGCCACTGTCTGCTTTCCTATCCAGGCACTCGTGTCTGGCAGCACTATCCCACTATTCCCAGTGCAACTGTTAGAGCTCACACTCCTGAAATAGAGGGAGCAGGCGTTAGTGGCATTGCCATGGTCATAAAAATCAGATAAATTAGTGCAGTGCCCTGCAGAAGGCCAGAAGTCACTTCTTGGTAGCACAAATGGCACTGCAGACTAGTAGCAATAAAAATAATTAACACTCCTGCCCAGGCAATATTCTATGCTGTGTTTCTGTATATATTTATTCAGTACAAACTGGCATTTTAATTCTGCAGAATTAACTAGATAAATGTCCGTTACTTTTCACTCAATCTTCATTACATACGCACAAGATTGCATCTTACATTGATGTTTTACAATAATTAGAATATTTTAAAATAAGTTTGTTTTCCATAAAGCAGAAAGGTAAACTGTTAATTGTCTTCTACGTAGTTCCTAGATCATTTATCTGGAAAGCGGAGGTGAATGTCAATGATATGTCTCGAGCAATGTTGTCCTTTTCTATGGAATGAATTTCCAGACCCTAAACCACTGTGTTTAGTATCCATGAACACCAGTGATGTCCACAGTGTGAGCTCACCTGTCTAATTCAGGCGGCTCATAGACAACAAGCGGATCACTAGTGTTCATGGGGTTTCAGATGAACACTTTTCCATAGGAACTCCTTTATCATGCTGCTAAATTAGCCCATACACAGGTGTGAATCCCAGTGGGTAAACATGACCTGGGATGTTTTCCAGTTCAGCCTCTATTTGTCTTTGTTATGTGGTAATAGACCAAACAGTTCTGGGGCTGGAGGTCTAATATCTTCAAGGTCAGTGTTTCCAAAGCTGTGGGATATTCAAAACACATTGCTGCTGCAAGCTACAAGAGGGAGGAGAAAAAAGAAAAAAAGAAAATTAAGACAATTGATGTGGTAGGAAAAAGTCTACTGTGTGTTTACGGATCAGATCTATAGTAAATTTATGAGATGAAATGTAAATGAATGCAGCAGAGACTGAACTATTGAACACTGCCTACTGTTCTTAGTAATATAGGTGGTGAGAATTTGAAAGAAAAAGATTTTTTTAGAGTAGTATCACTGTGTTTTTCATGACATATTATTTCAGGAAACTAACACATTCATCATAATCTTTTCCATGCATATATATGACTCATCCTATAGTTAGAACTGGCTGTTTCTTTCCATCAAAAGTAGCTAAGTTATACTGGCATTTTGTATATAAATGCCAACAGTTCATCAGAATTGCACCTTGATTCTCAAGTTGACGGTCAAAGAGGCAAATAAAGATAAAAGTATGAAGGAGGCAAGGTAATATTTGAGAACACATTTGTTCCTTTTGTAAATCTCTGTATTTTGTTAGCATACTAAATGGGGTGAATGAGGATGGAAGCTCAGAGGACATCAGACTGAATGCTGTTGAGTTGCCTTGACTGCCTAAGAAGCAGGAATTAAACATGCATATGAGAAGGGCATTTTGGAGAGTTTTTATTAATTAAAACACCAAAGAGATACATGAGAATAAATGTGAAAGCAAAGATGGGACAGGTATGGTAGCTAGGCAGCTATGGTGCACACAGGCAATAGTGCACCATGAAGAGGAGGAGTAGTGAGAGACTTCAAGAATAAAGTCTTGTCACAATAAGCACCACGGTGGAAATCCTATTTCAAAGTCCCACATTTTCCAAGAAAAGCTTTTCAAACTGCTTTGAATCCATAAGAGATGAATCCATTCATCATCCACAAGAGAGAGGAATTGTTTTCGGATGAGAGGATCCAAACCCTGGCAAAATGAAAACTAGAATGTGATTGTTCAGATATGTACAAGACAGATGACCTGAGAAATTCATCACTTCTAATGAGTGAACATATGTATTTTCTGAGTCAAGCCCTCACAACCATGTAGCTTTCCTCAGGTGAAGGATAAAATAAACCAATATGAAATGGTCTTAAACAAAATTTGGAAGAAAATTAATACTCACATGAAGGTTCATGTGCATGTGATATATGCCAAGCTAGGAGATTTTTATTGCCTTTACTCCCTTAAATGAAACGATGAGCAATTTCCTTTTCACAGAAGCAGGAGATACAGCTTTTCTCTCAACAGTTGTATGTAATCAGCCCCACTGTTCTCTGAAGTCAGTAGATAAATGTAGCAGTTTTGGGAGTGTTACCATGAAGCTGTGGGATAGCTAATGACACAGAGTGCCAGGTGCCTGGCTCTAGGCTTGTAGTATTTGCAGAGCCAGGTCAAAGGGGGAACTTGGTGGAAGGTGCCATCCTGGGTTCCTGCAGTCTCATCCCAAGGCCAGATGCAGGAGTATGGCACAGGTTCACAGAATCAGAGAATGGTTGAGGTTGGCAGGGACCTCTGAAGATCACCTAGTCCAACCCCTCTGTACACGCAGGGACACCCAGAGCACGGGGCACAGGGCGGCATCCAGGCGGGTTTTAAAGATCTCCAGAGAAGGAGACTCCACGACCTCGCTGGGCAGCCTGTTCCAGGGCTCAGTCACCCTCACAGTTCATATTTAGTGCAACAAGCCAGGAAAGCAATGCTAAAGCTGCCCTAGGCATGGAAAGGAAAAATGCAAGCATGAGGGAAGTAGTATGTGCAGGTGAACAGGACAAAGAGAGAAAGAGCAGAAATATTTTGCATTTGAATGCTTGAATTTTCTGGACTATAAATCAAACCAGCACTTAGAAATGTCTCTATGTGTGTTCCCAAGCGTCAAAATATTCTGATTGTAAGAATCAATTACAGAATCACAGAATATTCAAGGTTGGAAGGGACCTCTGGAGATCGTCTAGTCCAACCTTCCTGCTCAAGCAGGCACACCCAGAGCACAGGGCACAGGGTGGCATCCAGGCGGGTTTTGAAGACCTCCAGAGAAGGAGACTCCACAACCTCC
>JAVCKT010004741.1:0-24916 GCA_032273925.1 Rhynchotus rufescens
AAATCATTTTCCTGAGCCTACTGAGTGCCCTAATTCAGACCCAAAGCGGACCTCAGAAGCATACTCACTCCTTAGAGACGTGGAGGTAGGATATGGCAAAATCTGGTGTGCAAGGTCTTCAGGATTCTTTAAAGGACCTCTTCTGGACAGTAATGGCAACATGCATATGTGTCCTTTTTGCTGCAATAATTATTGCTAGTATTCAAAATCAGTCGAGCAGATCTATGTTGTAGACAGCTCATCTTTCTAACACAACCTAAACTAGTGCAGGGGATCACAGAATCACAGAATCTTCAAGGTTGGAAGGGACTCCTAGAGATCATCTAGTCCAACCTTCCTGCTCAAGCAGGCACACCTAGAGCATATGGCACAGGGTGGCATGCAGGCGGGTTTTGAAGACCTCCAGAGAAGGAGACTCCACAGCCTCTCTGGTCAGCCTGTTCCAGGGCTCGGTCACCCTCACAGTAAAGAAGTTCCTCCTCACCTGGAGATGGAACCTCCTGTGTTTCAGCTTGCACCCATTACTCCTTGTCCTATCACTTGCTACCACTGAGAAAAGCTTGGCCTCCTCCCACCTACAATCTCCCTTCATGTATTTATACATGTTAATAAGATCTCCTCTCAGCCTTCTCTTCCCCAAGCTGAACAGGCCCAACTCACACAGTCTCTGAAGTCTTTGGGATGGGATGGAGTCTTTGTTCTTGGCAAGAACCAGCTCTGAAGAGCTGCACATCTAGAAAGGGACAACAGCCAGCAACCTTACATTCAATTTGCACAAGAGAGAAGAGGAGCTTTTTCAGATAGGGGCCACTGTCATTTTGTGATGCTGCTCTGTCTCTTGCATGGATTGATTTTTAACTGATCTATTTTCTTGAAATGCTGCAGGCAAGAGGGATGAAAAATAGTTTGGAGACTTTGTGGGTATGTGCTGGAATTAGATCTTCCTCACTCATATTATGGATTTTCTAAAACTTTTAATACTGTGTAGGTATATACCATAGTTCAAATAAGCAAAGATCTAAACTGATACTCTTGTTGTTAACTTTAACTTGCATTTTTTCAACTTTCAAGGCCAATGAAATGCTAATGCCCAACTCAATTCAATTTTAAGCATGCAAATAGATTCATCAACAACCACTAAGTCATGATAATCAGGGGTATAGTGTGGTCTAAAAGGTATTGGTTTTAATAACATTGTGAAGACAAATAAGCAACACACATTGAAGGCTGATATGCAGTTTGTTGAAACCTGGAGCTCTTATGCCTGCACAGAATAAGTCCAAGCAGACAAAGCACCAGGCTTAGAGAAGGCATTCCAAGAAAGAATTGTCCCATTGAAAGTATGGAGCAAAATCCTGAAACTAGTGGAAGTCACCATAGTCAGGCCTCACTCAGGAATCCCAAGTATAAATGTCTTATCTTTGACTTCACCTTCAAGTGGGCGCTATTCATGATGACTTCTGTGAACACAAACTTCATAAGAGTAAATAGTGAGGCTTTTACCTTTTTGTTCAGCAACTGAACAAAATAGTTTCCTTCATCTATTTACAAAAAAAAAAAAAAAAAAAAAAGACAAATATACAGAAATATACAGAAAAAAAAGGACAGAAGCAAAATGGGAACACTGGAAGCATCATTTATATTCTGACTAAATTGCATTAAAATGCATTTTCTTATAGTAATTGACATTATAAATGTGCTTTTCCTTCTGCAAAATGAAGAATGTAGTTGAATCAGATGGTGGAAAAGGTCTTGTAATTAGTGAATACTCAAGGCGCTGACTCACAGGAGCTCCTTGTTTTTTCTTTTTTTAATATTTCACCTGAAATGAACATGACTTACTGAATTAAAAAAGTAAAAAGACAGAAAAAGGCAACAAATAATATATGAGCCATCCACCGACCAAAATTTGTTGATTTAAAGCTTTTGTTAAACCACTATGAAAAATAAATTTAGTTGTGTTTACACTGAACAGTTTATTAGATATACTATCCTTTTATCTACTGACAAAAATGAACAAACAAATGAAGAACAACCACAACAAAACCCTTCAATTTTAGCAAGAATACAAGAGCTTCAAGGGAAGACCTGACACACTCTCTACTTCCAGGGAAAGGGGCCCTATTGGGTAGTGATAAGAAGAAGGCTATGTGCTTGTTTCTGTTCCCTGAACTAAATATTTTAAAAATCTTAGGGTTAATCATGATATTTGACCTAACAAAAGTCCTGAAATAGGATCACAAACCCCACTTGACTAGTCTTAGACTTGATTGCTTCCGCTCTATCTGGCATTGTGTTTTTGTCTCACCATACCATAACTTCAGCAAGAGGAATGGAGACCTTTTGTTTGTGGGCTACTCTACAGCAAGACTTTACTTTTAGGGAGGCATTTCTCTACTACATGGCTAGAAGAGAGTGACCAGAAAGGTGCTGCTGCCTACTATTGCTTATCGTTCCTCTCCTCATTTAAGAAAGCCAGAGGGAGAAATCTTGGGACCAAAAGAGAGGAAAACATCTTGTCTACCAAAGCTGATTAAAGAAAATACTTGATCCTTGCTTACTTGAGAGTCCAGCTCCAGAAAGGGCCTTCAGGTCTGAAAGCTGAAGCTTCTGTTCTCCCTAATATAGAGTCCATCCAGAATGCCAGAGTCCAGAGAACAGAAGAGCGGGGGCGCATCTTTGTTGTCACCTCTTCCCATTACTTAGGTCCAAGAAATTCTTCTCTCTGTGGAGGAGAAGGAATGGGAACTGGTCTGGGATATGTTTTGGAGGAGTCTACACTTCTCAGCAACTTTGGAGATACAAGTACACCATACAGGTATGACAATCTGTCCCTCCAAATCACCCTAATAGGGAAGCAGCCATGTAGCATCTCTGAAGTCTGACATTCTGCACATGTCAATGTATCTCCTCGCTGTGACATTTCATCCTATTTTCTTTCAACATGAAGGCATTGTAAATAATCAGAGTTATGATGTGTTGATTGTGGATTGGGTTACTGTTATTAACTCACCAAGTGCCCAAGTTTTGATAGTATCCCAACATTGCATTAGAGGAAATTCTGGTGTGTTCACTTCAAACAAAGAGCATCTAAATATGCCTTATAATGCATTATGGAGATCATTTTCTGATTTGAGTCAATTAGTATTTATAATTATTTAATTCATTACTGTACTCTGGCAAACTTGGAGACTTACTAGGCTGCTGTTTTTGAGAAAGTCAGACTGAGTTTAAGCAACTTTGAAGGTAAACTTTAGCTCTTTTTCAGACTCCATAAAAGTCTCTAGTTAAAAGGCCTCTAGGGCCATGATACATGATGAGTGGAAGGTTTAAGTTCTTTTTAAGTCCTATGGGAAAGTGGGGATCATTTAGTTGATTGGGTTAGCTCATTTAATCAGTCAGCTTAATTTCAGTGTTTCATAAACATTACAAAAACACAATTTCATCTGGATTTCACATATTAAATCACTTTGTTCCTAAAGAGCAAAAATCATTGCAGTAGAATAGCAGTAAATTTTGAAATAGTTGATAGCTGGAATACGGGTTATCATTAATGAATACATCCACAATTATCCTTTAAAAACTATTTAGATATAGAGCAGGGAATAAACAACAGTCCAGCTTGTTTGAATCTACTTTAGTGTGAAAGGTTAACGCTAGGGTCAGCACTAGAAGGACGTTTTCTTACAAGCCACTACAAAGAAAGACTACAAGATAAATCCAGATCCAAAATACTTTGTCATAAGACTATATATGCACCTTAATTAGTATTGGTACATTTCTATTTTATATGGTCATGATTTGTTGGGTTTTCAGGAGAAGAAGGCAGGTCCCTGAGCTGGACATCTAGGATTCTCAGGGAGCAAGGCAGGGAAACTGGTTGAGAGACATGTTGGCACTGGGCAAGGATGAACACCTAGGAGTGGGAAGTGATACAAGCATTTAAGGAATTAGGAGTAAAGTAAGCAGGTGTAAGTAAATTTTAATGCTTACTTACAAGTCTAGAGTAAGAGAAATTCAAGGTCAAATCCTTTCCTTGTCTGAAGGAAACTTGACTTTTACTCTAAAGAGGCTGTAAGGCACTCCAAGTGAAGTTCTTGAGTCTCTTCTTTCAAAGCAAAGTCTCATTGCATGAAGCAATTAAACAAATCTTGAGCCAAAAAGAGAAAGAGAGAATGATTTCATAACCAGCAGCAAAAAATTTAGCAAGTGAAATTTAAAATTCTGTAAAAATAAAAAAAAAAAAAAAAAGAAAGAGAAGATGTTCTCAGAACCTGAGAACCATTTGCTAAAGGCATGAAACTTAATATAACAAAGAGTTCAAATGAATCAGAAAGGTGACCTGCTGTCAGGAAGGTCCAGAAATGAACAAGATGTAAACACTTCATAAAGCAAGAACAAGGTCATTGCAGCAAGGCTAAATTTATTCTGGAGGAGAATAGTGTAGAAATGTTTCTGGCACAGCTGGCTTCCTCTCGCAGAGGAAGCCATGAAGCAGTGGCAACAGCTGCTGTTGGGAAGCAGATCCTTTGCTCCCCTTGGAATCAGAGTATTTGGTTTTATCCATCTCTGTGTTGTTCACAGAGAGGTGAAGGAGTGACCTGACATTGTTCTTCCTTGTGGGGAACATATTTGGGGAAAATCTGTCTCATCTGGAGAAAAAAAAAAGTGGAGTATGGAACACATCAATAACTGATCAGTAACTAAGTTCCAAGAACTGAAAAGGAGTTAAGTTTTGGGTCTTATTAGAACAAGCAAAGTTTATGTTCTAAGTACCAGAAAAAGAAGGAAAGGCATAAATATTACACTTTTTCTTTTTTAACTGTAATTGTAAGAGATGGTATGAGATACAATAGACCATGACGCCTGTTTTGTGTACCAAGCCAGCTCATAGAAGCTTATATGAAGAACAGATTTGCTAGACTTCTATGAATTGTTGAATAAACATGACTTGCTGAGTAACAGATGACATAACTTTTTTTTTCCAAGGGAAGTGATGACTCACAAATCTATGAGAGCTCTGTAAAGAAGTCAGCAAGCATGTGAATTAAGGTGATCCAGTAAATATAGTATATGGGGGTTTCCAGAAAGCTTTCAACAAGGTTCCTCCCCAAAGACTCTTAAAGGAACAAAACTGTCATTTGAAAAGGCCTCTTATGAATTAATAACTGGTTGAAAGATTAGAAAAAAAAATGAGAACAAATGGTAAATTTTTCACAGTGAGGAAATGTCAGCTGGGCTGAGACTACACCATATCCTCATAAAAAGCTTGAAAACTGGTCCAGATGAATTTGGTGGTGAAATAGAATTATTTAGAGCAGTCAAATTTAAAGATGAAGGACTGCAGAGGATCTTTTGCTACTGATCAAAATTCAGCACTGATAAGTGCAATGTAATGCCTCTAGTAAAAAATATGTTTAACCATGAATAGAATGTTATTGGATCTGAATTAATAGTTGTTACCAGTCAAGGTGTAAATCACTGATGTATTGTAGGCAGATTTCTGTATACTTATTGCTCAGGAGTGGTCTAAAGGACAAAGAGGCTATTAGAAATTATTAGGGAGAGGAATTGAGAGATGTGTAAATCCCTGTGGCAGCTGTATTCTTAAAACTGTCTATAAGTCTAGTCCTTCCTCCATCTCAAAGACGAAAGGGCAGTGCTAGAAGGAGTTCTTAAATGATTGATAAGGGGTGTGGAACAGTCTGTGCAGGAGGAGAAAGCAAACAGACCAGCCTTGGCTTTGGAAAGAGGGAAAAGAGATAAGAATTAATAGAACTTCAATGCAATGATCAAATAGTTTTAAAACAAACTGAAGAATGTACTTTTTCACACAGCTTGTAATTAAAGAAGTCACTCACTGTCGAGGGAAGCTGTGGAAGCAAAAATGTAAATTAATTCAGAAAGGGGTTACATAAATCAGGACAGGTCCATTAGCCCCTATTATACATGATGGTCTCCGTGTGACCTTCTCAGGTGATCACTGAGGCATCAATTGCCAGAAGAAGTGCTTGGTCAAAATCAGGCTGTATTTCCTTATGAAATCCTCCTAAGCATCATCTATAGAGCAGTTGGGGAAATAGGATTGGAGGCTAGCTGATCCTGAACCAATTTGGTCTTTGATATGCTCTTATGTTAATCAGCTAAGTGATTTTACTGTGAAGGTGACTCATTTGGGAGCACAGTGAATATGACTACACCCTTGATTAAGCAAGTCTTATATGCTG
Organism: Rhynchotus rufescens; assembly: GCA_032273925.1. Taxonomy (NCBI): domain Eukaryota; kingdom Metazoa; phylum Chordata; class Aves; order Tinamiformes; family Tinamidae; genus Rhynchotus; species Rhynchotus rufescens. The sequence continues at coordinate 6,228 of JAVCKT010004741.1, forward strand.
ATCCTGGTTATTGGTAATATCCTTCCCGTGCATAAAGCAGACAGAAGCAAGGGAATCAGGTTATGTGCTTGATATTATATATGCAACTATGGTTTGTTTGATATCAATGTTTGTACTGTAACAATATTAATTTAAAACTTGTTTTCTGCATATTATTAAATTCTTTGTATTTTGAGATGCAATGACACAAAAATGTGGCTTGATGATAATGATATTTAATTAGATTCTCACATGCCATCTATTTTTATATATTACTATTTTGAATTGCATAAATGAGCTAAAAATGTTTCTGAAATTTTACCTCTTCTCCACAAGCAACTATTGTCAATCTAAGTTCAATATAAAATCCGCATTTATACAGTATGGCAAACTGCTATATGGTGTTTAGTTACGTTATGCTAACATATTGCAGAAAAAGCAAGCAAGGTATAATAGCAGGTGCTTCCTGGCAGTTGTTCCTCATGCAAAATACAAGTTTTGCATTTCATTGCATTTTAGAGGAAATCCCAGAAAAGATGAGCTAAATGATAAATCATTGAGAATGTTAAGAACTATTTATATCTTGTAGCAATAAAAAGCATACTGTGTGTATTATGTAATCCAGAAACTGATTTCAATAGTAGAAATTTAATGTGCAATAATATTTTCTGTGTCTGTGTGTCTGGACACTCATGTGTTCATAAATTGGTTTTGCCAGGACAGGATGTGTGTGGGGGGGATGATACAGCTTCTACATTTGACAAGAGCAGTTTCTTCATTTTTCAGAAAAATTCAGGCAAAGGTATAGGTGTAAGAAGAAACAGAATTAAATAATAGAAGTAAGTAAATAGTGGTGGCATCAAAAGGCAATAAGAAGGAAAGTGTGAGCATGGAGATTGGCCAAGGATGTTTTAATGCCAGTTCTGCACACAGCGCTGAAGCAACAGGTGTTTACAATGATCTGCTCTTTATTTCTGTGTATTTTCCCTGAAAAGAATTGCCCTGAGGATGTCGAAGCTGATGTTCTGCTGTGGGGCAGTCTTACCCAGGCAGTGCTTTGCACTTCACATTCTCACTCACGGAATGGTATCTTTCTTCAAACCCTGGCTAAGATCTCATAGTGTGGCTGAAGCACTGAATTTTGATTATTACAAAGGTACTGAATGCTTGTCCCATACTCCTTTACTGATTGTGCAGCACTGTGCCCTTAATGTATAGATTGCAAAATCCCATATTTAGCGTAGTAGGAGCGTTTAACAAGATACACATACCATTTATCACTGCAAGTGGGAAATGAAAAGTAGAAATGTTATTACATCACTCATTTGGCAGTTTCATTCACAGAGCCCAAGTGTTTTGACAATAGCAGTAGCATTATGTAAGCTGTTGTACAGTGGGAGAAATCAAGGCATAGAATAGTGAAGGTATTTGCTTCAAGTCACCCAAAGTCTAAGTTTTATGAGTCATAGGCTGCCAAAGGCAAAGCAGCTTCCTATTTATTGTAAACAATATTTAATAAGAGAGTTACCATTGCTGTTCTGCATGTCAGAAATGATGTGAAAAGCACAACATTTTTGTCAGTGTTGAAAGATAAAGATGTAAATGATGCTAAATGAAGCATGAACTTGGTGTATTTTTCTTAAGGCATTGAAAATAATATGACAGAGTTCAAAAAGAGACCACATAAACTACACCTTCCTCGAATATTATTAATAAAACAACCTGTTATATAGATAAAATATAAAGCATATTAATGTTAAGATTTACCAAATGAGGTATCAATAATAGATCAGACTATAGGCTGTGGGACCCTCTTGAGTCCATGGACTTCTTCAAAATGACTTATGAAATGACTCCACGAAGTCTGTGTTGGTAAACTTGGACTTCCTGTGGAATTTGCACCACTATTCAGAAATGTTCACAGGTCTGCAAATTGAAAGAGGAGGGAGGGGGGGGAAGCTCTTAAATAATATTTTAGATTTCACAGACAAAAAAAAAAATACTCTGGAAAAAGCATGGCATCCTTTCTGAGCTAAGTTGTCCTCCAGCTGTTCTCTTCAGCCAGTGAGCCAACAATCTCCTGTAGCTCAGATCCTCATTTCTCTCATTTGAGTCTCCATTCCTGAGCTTAGGTAGGACTCAAAGGTAACAGAAGCTGTTCCCTGGTCTTTGTGCATCACAAATCATTTATTCAGATTTGACCCAATTAGCAAACAGTGACTGTTTCTTCGGGCTGATATTGAAAAGAGAAGCAAGGGGAAAGAGATTCTGCAACAGCTAAAGGGTTCTTCTGTGACTATCATAAACCAATGTAAGAATGCACTGGCTTTTAATTACTTCATTATCTGTGTCTTCCCAGCAGAAGTCCATTTGTTGTTTAAATCACTCAAGAGGTGATGCAAGTAGAGGCAATGACAAAGTCTTACAAACTTATTATATATCACCATTATCAACACCAGAACTAGCAATGGATTCAACCTCTTATCCCGAACTTCAGAAATCCCATCATTTAACAGGTAAACAGTACAGTTTACAGCAATTCCAAGCAATTCAGTTGACCAAAAATGACTTGTTGCTCAGATGAAAACCATATGTTTCGCCTTATTAAGCAAAACTATGAAGTTCAGCAAAGGCAAAGAGACTACAATATCAAAGGCCTTTTGAAGATTGATACATTAGCTAAATTTTCAGAGATTTATTTAGAAGCAAATGACATACACATTCACTGCATGTGCAGTCATTTTTAATTTATCAGAGCATGTTCTTCATTTACAATAACAATATTCTCTAGTCCTTAATTGTATGTGATAGAATGATAGAATCTTTTGGGGTCATAGTCTAGATGCCTTTAGAGCAAATCTTTTGACTCTCAGATGAGTCATTTGGAAAATATTCTGCTAGTCAGAGTTATCTTTGCTGAAGCATGGATTGGAAAAGCTAGAGAGAACTGATGCAGCTGCATTATATAAAAGGAAGAGACAATTTAATGGAAAATTTCATAGTTTGCAGAAATTTGATTGCCTATTTTCTCTATGTAGATATTTTATTAAAGCAGCTACAGCTGCTACACTGAAGGTATATTTTCACTGATGATGATCAGGATGGGAATACCAGAGCAGTATGTGGAATTTAACATTTTATTCTGTTGTAGAATTTCAGCACACATTTACAAATCTCTCAACTGTTATTTTCATTTTATTAGACGGGAGTAAGAATATACTCCTTATGACTACTCTTTCTGTCCAAAGGACTTGGAGTGTTTGTTGGTGCTGGGACCTTACTGGGCTGGGTAAAATGTCAAAAAAAAAAAAAAAATCATTGGTGAAATGTATCCATCTTACCTGCCAGTATTACTGAATGCACGATAAACTGGGTCTTTAAGTAATATAAGCATAGATTGTCCTACATTTTTCTTCCTCCATTTCTCCCTTCCATAGCTATTTTTTCCTAATATTTGTTTATTCTAAAATTGCACTGAGATACTAGAACCTGGGCCTTCATAGATCTCTGTTTATAATTAGTTTTGGAGGTGAATATGTCATAAATTCTACTTCATAAAATCTCTTAACTTCACATCTATGATAGCTGCATTTCTCAGAACAAAATAATCCCAGGACTGCTGTCAAATGTTTTATGTTTTGCAGCTTAGAGTTTATTAGTGTTAACAGGATAATGTTGTATACAATGGTGGTGTACAATGTGCTGCAGGCTAAACATTCTTGGGTTACAGTTCAACACCCAAAACAATTTCAAAATTCCGTCAACCTAATCTCATGGACTTCTATACGATTTTCACAAGAACAAGACCATTGTTACAACAAGAGATTTTTAGGGATGCTCAAACATTCCAGTACTTTAATTGATTCCAAGGTGAATAGCCTTTCTGAAAAGTCCAGCAGCTGAAAGTAGCTGCATGTAGCCTTTCTCTAGATGAGAAATCAGCATTCTGCTAAATTCTGCTAAACAGTAATCTTCTCTCTCTCCCACTCTGGACACCCAAGTGATGCACTGAACATGAGTTTCCCGTTATAGATGTGGCTTAGAGCACAACAGTTTACATTCCACCTTTTGATTATGTAAAGCATGAAACTTCCTTTTATATGTTTGAATCAACCTTACTATACTCATAATCCTAGAAACAGGATTACAATTTGATATTTAGTCCACATCAACCTGGTAAAGGAATGCATCATGGAGGTTTGCACCAAATTCTCAAGTTTTGCAACCAGTTCAGTCAAGTGGCAGGTTCCAACTACATCCTCAGTAAAATAGATTAATGTCAAGCACCGGCTAAATATTGCAAAGAGTTCTTCATATGGGGTATTACTGAAGTCCTTTTATTCTGAGCTCCCATCCTCCATTTTAGAGGCCCCTTAGCATGCACAAAAGAGATGAAATGGTACAGAATTTGAAGGAGAAAAAAAAATCCAACAACCTTGGTAGGTATGCTCATAACGAACTCACTCTAATTGAAAGATAAAATCACTATACTTGTACAATCTTGTACAAGTCCAACTCCTACTGGGGCCTGAAATATTTCTTTCTTTTTTTTTTTTTCATCAGACGAACTTCTGGTTGACAAAGGAGTCAATGCGTAAGCAATGGACATTACGCATTACATCATAATACAGTGGAACTTTTAGATTTTTTTTCTATCTTTTTATACTTTTTTTTTTTATCTGAGCACTGCTCTTTCAGTAAAGCAGTAAGCAGTGGTAAGGAAAACAATATGCAAAGCAAAGGAGAGGAGAAAATACATTTGTGCTTCCTAACTGGGGTACCATTTGAAAATTTACATCCAGTGTGAATAAATGGTTAAGCAAGTGACAAGAGAAAAATATGGGAAAGCAAGATAGTCCATGAATTACTTTATTATTATGCTATATGGAGGCACCATTGTAGGCACCACCAGCATGCTACCATAAAACCATGTGAAACTTTTTTTTTTTTTTTTTTTTTGATCTTTGTAATGGACTAGTATTCACCTCCTGAGCTTGGGATTACCTTAAGATAAAAAGGTCTTAAACTGTTGATGGAAGATTTTCCTTCTTGACAAAACAAAGTATGGGGAAGACAATACCCTTACTTCCTATTCTAGCAGGAACTGAGGTTGAAAAACACAAGAATGATTCGAGGTCTGTTTGAAGACTGAAGCGAAGTCTACTGAATTTCATCTGGGTCTTTCCTTTCACTTTGGTGACTTTCCGTAGTTATCTTCAGAGAAAGAAATTTGTTGCTGAGGAAAAGTCTTTAGTTTCTAACACTGATAAATGGCTTCCAGGATGTGAGGATGAAATTAAATGAATCCTCATACAATGGAGGCTATTTTACCACTTTAGATCCTAGTTACCAGCTCCAGGATTTGAGTGGCTTCAAAATTATACCTACTTCAAAGGTTTACCTACTGTTTGTATTGTACTTCTGTCAATTTCATCTACAGGGAGTCACTTGCAAAGAATAACTTATTGGGGAAATACGTCTTTCCTTTTTGCAAATTATTAATGAAAAAAATACTGTTTTCTCACATGTATTTCTGAATCATTGGCTGAACAAATTCTTGGTGAAATTCATTGTCCTTAGTGCATGTCATGGTTGGGACAGAGTAAAATGCAATCTTTATTGCCTCTAGATACTGGGATTTACTGAAGAACCAGTGAAATCACAGCCTTTACTCTCCATAATTGTTTCATTTACTCCCTCCCTCCCCTAGCACGGTGTTCACGAGGTTTTAACTTGCGTCCCTAGCGAACAGGTCATGGCTGGTCTGGGAGGATCAGGGAGAAATTCATGTGGGTTTGACCTCTGCTGCTGCTCTCAGTGACACATTTTGGGTGTCCTTGGGCATCCCCTGACATTCATCCCCACATGATCTCTGATCTCCATGATCTTCTCAGTTCTAGGATCTTTACTTCAGTCAGGATCTTCACTTTATTTATTTCAGGTCTCCTCTCTAATTCTTTCTTGGAATCCTTTTCTTCAGCATCCAGCTTTCAGGAATCCCAAGGATCCATTTTTCCCAGTCTAAATAGTCCACGCACAGAAGCACAGACAATGGCGAGCCTCATAATGATGCTTTTGCCTTATGTATCTTTATTAAAAGGACCTTTGACAATGTGCCACTTTTGTTTGAAACAAGTCCACGTCTGTTGCAGATAGCAAGCAACTCTACTTGAAAGTTCAAAAGCATCATTTCAGACAAGTACCCTGCCACACGTATATCCTCAATTATATGCCACTTGTTAACATTCATAATTTGATCTTTTTTTCACCCACAATACTTCGTTCATCAGCAGTTTAAGCAACTGAGCAAGTTTCATTCCCACTGATTGAACACAGCCAAATCCAAACACAAGAATACAAAATTCTGCAAGAAACCTAGTCTGTCACCTGTCCCAAAACAAGTCACATAGTCCAATCTTGAATACAGAATAAGTACTGAAAGATGTTTGCAGCATTCCCCCAGACCCAGTAAAGCAGGGATTCATTTACCTCTAGTGGATCTAAATCTGAGATCAGTAGCTGAAAACAGGACCCAGAAGCAAATGAATTCCTAATAACTGCAGAAACAAGAATTTCCAGATAGTATCAAGAAAACTGAGTCACTATAAGGCTTCATTCAAGTTCCACTGTTTCTTCTTCTTAGCAAATAAACTAAATCAGTAAAGATGATCTACTTCTTGATTCTGCTTTCTCAAAGTAAGTCTGGAACCCACTCCAAATTAAATCAATTGTTTAGCTCCTTTTGACTTGAGCTGTACTTGATTGGAGCACAGATAAGCTCTAATTTATTACAAAGACTAAGAACACAAGTGGAAGTATTGGGAGATGTCAAAAGTAGATTACAGAGTGGAGAAAGTGGGGCAAATACAAATTTACATGATTCAGAAAGGTCTCTCCTGACCTAGTAATGTTAATAAAGATCTATGGGCAAATCAGTTCAGTATTGAAGTGTACTATGGTTCCTTGAAGTTTTTTGAATGCATCTCATAGAACACATCTTTACTGAAGCTAAACTGAAAATAGTTCTGCATTAACCACTCTATTTTATAGATGTATCATCTGTACGTGCAACCTCTAACTTTAACTGAGTACACTATTTCAAAATAAAGTTTTTAGAATGAACTGTGTTTCCAAGCATAGTTAAAAATGCATAATGGACAACACATTTGGAGTGGTCATTGTTAGGCCATGAGCTCAAATGAAGAAATACTATGACACAAACAATGCTGAGACAGGCTTTTCTTTACAAATTTTATTTGAAGGGTCAACAGCTGGTGGCATGCTATCTGTGGAGTAAAATAGCTATCTGTGGATTAAAAAAAAAAAAAAGAAAAAAAGAAAGAATAAAAGCAGCAAGGTAAAAACTTTACCAGAGTTATTCCCAGATGCTCTGACAGGCATCTGTCTATGACTGTTCTCTCCAGAAAAGCAAGTTAATATGGCAATGATAGTTTTTGGTCCTGTGTTTCCCCTGTATTTGTATATTTTTCACTGGGACCTGGTCATACATCCTCTTGTTTTTCCCTACTTCTGATGCTGCCTCTGCTGACTGGACCAGGCTTTGATCAGATGCAATGATACTGACAGGTATCACTTAGCAACACTGAGAGATGCTAAATTTTGTACATGTATATTATGGGGTAATACTTATCAGCTGATACCATCTCTGTTATTAGCTAAGTCTTGCCTTTGTTACAATCAAAACTGCAAAAAAAGAGGTAGAAAAAGGGATGAGGGAAATAAGGGGTGATTCTCATGCTAGTGGGGTTTGTAGGTGCAAGGCCACAAGAACAAAAGCACAATAACATCATGAGAGGGAAAAAATGTTGTCACAACAACTGAGGTGAAAGGCTACAGAACTGTGAGGGGAAGGCAGGCTGCAGAATTACATATGGGAGACCCTCAGCACGACACAGGTCAAAGCACCTCAGCCACAGTGCAGTAATACCTTATTTCAAGAAGGACCATTTCAGCAGGGTCAATGCATCAGTATAATGTACAACAAAACCCTTTGCCTTCCCCTAACTCTTATTTCCCTTCTATCCCACTACCATTACCTCCACTGTACCTAAACTGTTTGGGTAGGAAATGTCTCTAGGCAGATATCTGTATTAACAAGAATTTCACAGCTCTTCTCTTCTTAGACAGTCCTATGTCCTCTGCCAATACACAGTCCTACACAAGTCCCGATTGGCACCTCTGCATCTTCCTTCCTTGTGTTACAATGCCCTGATCAAATACCTTGGAAAGGCAGCAGGAAACCTCAGACTGCAGCTAATATTTACTGCAGGAAAATGGCATGGGACAAGTTGATGCTACAGTCAAGGCCTTGCCTATTAGCAGAGAAAGGCTTGCATGCTCATAGGCATGCAAGGGATGTGCGGCACTCCTCTGCTAGCCAGAGGGAAGGAAAAGAAGGCATAAAGTGGTTATTACTCCATGCATTTCTCAGTTGTCTCTCCCCTTTCATAGACCGAGCACTAGAAGTTGAGCCTGGTGACTAAGACAGTATTAGTAAAGGATGCTTAGTTAGAAATATAGGTCAAAAAGCTAGCTTTCAGATATCCTGCTTTAAAGAGCTTATAATACATTTCTTGACACATTGCTATAACAGGTATTAACCTTTACTGGTGTCACTTGTAAGCAATTTTAGACAAAGTTATGTTAAGCTGATCTTGCAGTCTGCTTTGGGAGCCAGACTCCAAGAACTAGAACCTGAATCAGCTGCTGACTGCTTTTCCCCCAAGCATTTTAGAATAAAGTTTTTCACCTTGTAGGTAGCTGCTGAGCTCTTACCTCTTTGCTGAGAATACAGAGAGATCTGCCCAAACATTAAGGCCTCACTATGGAGTCTGCCCAGTGGGTTGCCAGTGGAGATGGAGATGAGACAGGAGGAAATCTGGTGGCTTTCTGCCATAAACTTGCATAACAGGAAAGTTTTGAAACACATGTGTCCTCAACCAAGCTCCACAGATTTTCACCTTTGCTAGTGTTTTATTGTGATGAATCACCATTTCTCATTGAAAATGGGTTCCATCAGAAGATTTCCAGATAGATATAATCAAGGACACTTGAAAGCAATCCAACGCACAGCCTAAGAAAAGAAATAACTACAATAACTACAAAAAAAAAGCTTATATGCAATTTCTGAATTGTTCAGTAATTACATTTGTTGAAGATATAATTCATGTATGGTTGTTTAGAGTTGTTCCTGCAACATTTATCAGCTCATGTACAATTATCTTTCTTTTCTTCCAGCATCAGTCTGTAATCAGTTCTATAAAACCTTTGAGAGATTTGTTTGAAGACAATGTGCTTTGTAGGAAGTAAAAATTGGAAAGAAAAATCTTTTCAAAACCTGCAGCCAAAAAGAAAGCTGATAATCAGAGAATTGAAAGGAAGCTGTGGATCTCTCTGACCTAGGGAAAGCAGATTCAGGAGGAATTAATTATTTTCCTCTTTCTGCTTTTTCTTCTTACAGATTACATTTTATTTCTCTTGCTAAACAGTGTGAAATCGGTACTTCCTATAGCTCAAACATTTTTTACATAGGGAAAAATTATTAATTTAAATGATTATATGTAAATGTCATACTAAATCAATACAGCTCAAGTGGTACGATTTTAACTGAAAAGCAGCTGCACTGATAGAGACTTCGGATATCTATAAGGAGCTGTTGTGCCAATATAACCATGCCCACGCTCAGGATTTCCCTTGTATGAGTCGGGTGGCAGGAAACATTTCCTATGTAATATATTTACAGTTGTTGAAAACAAGAAAAACTTGTGGCTACATCGTAAGGATGAATGTTATTAAAAGTCTCTGGTTCCTTTTGCTATTAGAGCAATATATAGTATCTGTAAGTCTGGTTTAGCAGTGTAATTAATGAGTTATGGCAGTGTGCATCACTGAAACTGCTCAGCCAAAAACACAGTAAATTTCCCTCACGGAGTCTCCTCTTATTTGTGCTGTCTTTATTCTTGCATGACACAACTAAGCATTATTATCAACTCACTGCTGAGAAAAGAGCCATGGTGTTTATTTGTTCCTAAGACTGACTCTCACATTTGTCCTCTCAGCTTCTAATCATTTGTAAATATTGTCACATCCAGGAAGGTTTCTTTGGACTGATTCATGCCCTCACTAGAAACCTGTGCTCAGCTTGTTTCGTCTCAGTCCAGTGCGTTTGTGACTAACCAGTGGCAGATGTTCTGCAGCTCCCCAGCTTCCCTTGGTGTGTGATGGGTGCTTTTCTGTCTCACTTATGAGGCAGATGAAATCATACACTGCAGAGAAAATCTGGTTGTAAAGAGTGGGTTGGTTTATGTGTATGTGGATTTTTTTAAAAAAAAACATGCGTTTGTTTTTTTGCATTTGTGAACTCTAGATGAGAGTTCACACCTCTCATCTAGTCCTTGCCTTTTGAGCTCAGCCATTGTTTACCCAGGCTTGCTATCTTGGTATTTACTCTCCATCTGATCTTATTAAATTCAGTTGTACTTTGCAATGCGCAAAGATACTGACATGCTTTTCTATGATAAAAAACATACTGCTTGCTGTAGGTGATCCTATGACTCAGTGACAAATGAATGCATTGACACCTGTGAGATACAATGGCTAGTGGTAGAGTTGGAAAAAAAATGAATTATTAGTTTCTATTGCCCAAAATAGATGAGCAACACCATTGCTACTATATAGAAAGGGCACAGAAAAACATGAAATATATTTTAATTTATCCAAATTAAATCTTTGCTGTCTCATTTACTTGCTATGGACTTTTTTGTGACACATAACATTGTCAGACATCTGTCTTCCTCTGTTATTTAGATTTCATTCATCACAGAGTAACCTTTCTTAGGTGAGCACGTCAGTATCATACTTATTTTGTTTGAAGCCACCAGAAAGATCTAGATAAAGTTATTCTTCCATTTTCTCTTCAAGCCCCTTTCAGCCCCTTTGAAACCTATCTAGTTCTGTATTATTCAGGTACTCCTGACATTCTTGGGACTCCTGTAAAGAATCATCTCATTGATATTAATTGATCATCTCATTGATGTTAAGTTGCATAGATCATATTGGAAGAAGAAACCATCAAACATATCTGTATTTCAATACATTAGCACATACGTAAGTAGGACAAACACTGTCGTTCTTGCACAGATAACATTTACTCCATCAATATACTATTGTTATACATATACATTCATGTATATTATTTTTATACTACATTCTTTAAATGGTAGATTCTTAGCCACATGGAGAACAGGCAGTGGTTCTTCAGCCCCCTAATACTTGCCCTTCAGGCTAGCCAAAGTGTGGGTCAGTGGGCTCTTTATGCTGTCTCAGAGTGGCACCTAACACTAGGCTGGCAAGCTGGCAAGCACCAAGTCAGTTCCTTTCCTTCTAAATTCCTTTTGGCCTTTATATAAAAACACTGTCTTCCTTTTTTTTTCTTTTTCTTTTTTTTTTCCCTTCACAGTGACAATTTTCCCTAACAAACTCTTCTATTGAAAATAAATTGTGTGTCAGTTTTGGATGGAGACATGTCAGCTGAGACCTATGTCAAGACAGTACTGTTCATTTGTTCGTTTCACTTGTGATCCATACTCGAGGTGTGAAACAAGTCAGGCCTCTGGAGGTGAGGTACAAGCATATTAACTCACTCCTCTACTCTGTTATTCTTTCTCCTGAGTGACAGCACTGTGTGCCTGCAGCCTCATCTGCGTGTCTCTAGGGCACTGGGCAGTGAGCAGCTGTGACAACTCTTTTGAACTCAAGCAATGTGTTTTCACCTTTCTCCTGTCAGAGGTACCCATTAAATTGGCCAGTCCCAGAAATCAGTGCTGTTGACAAGGTAGCAGTGAAAAGATGAAGGAAGACAGGGAACCATTTATCCCATGTCTCTTGATGGGGTCTCCTAAATAGTATTGATGCATTTCATGACACTATATCTCTATACGGAGAACAACTCAGCTGTGAGTCCCCTAAAATCTCTGTATACATTTAACAAACGTGGAAGGCAATTCTGTGGTTAAAAGGCAAAACAGCAATGGAATTACTCACAGAAGCAGTCTGTGACATAACTCTTTCAGCAGTCTTTCCTTTTTTTTTATCAGTATCACCAGGACGTTTCAACAGTAAATGGAGGGAAATAACCTGCATAAAGCTTAGTTAACTTTGAGACTCACTGGCTTGACATCCCTCAGAATAATAGCTATCTAGAAGGCACGATCACAGCTGCTTAGAGAGTGATATCTTCAAAAGGAATGGATCAAGGATTCCGCCTCAGGATCCCCTTCAGGATTTCACTGTATTTCTTAGTACAAATTTCCCCAGAAATAGCTGCAGTTCAAAACTTAACTGAGAGGAAAGTGAGGGAAGGGAGAACATCCAGGAAATAGCCATGTGTTCAGATCAGCTTTGTGAACAATAAATATTTTAGGAATAGCCATAGGTCAATAACTGCAATCGACCCTGACCAAAGACAGTGTTATATCAATATAAATATATTCTTAATAGACTCAGACTTTTTCTTTGGTTGAATAAAACCTAACAGAAAGCTTTACAAATGTCATTTTGTGATAAGAAAGGCAGCAGAAAAACCCTGATCCAGTCCGAATTTAAAATATATCTAAACAGGGACTTTCATGACCCCTTGAGATACAAATTTTATTCAGGCTGAGTGATATGTATATTTCATATAGTGTTTTAAATCCAGATGGAGAAAAAAAATCCTGAACAACACATATATCATGCTAGAGAATGTTGGCTGCTTTGTTTTCATTACATTTGCTTTCCTTCTCAGCAAAGAGAAATCCCTTGATGATTTTCACAAACACTCAGTGAGAAGAGTATACTCATATGTAAAGTCAAATTCAACATTATACAACTCCATTTACTTTAATTGAATTTGACTCATGCAGTTTACAGAGTAGAAAGTGTGTACTTGCTTCCATATATGGAATTTCAGGGAACTTACCTGGATTAGCTACCATTATTTGCCAAGTTCTGGTCTGTGGCAAAGAACACTTGAGTGAGGAATAAATAGAAACTTACTTTCCATTCTGCACTCACTCTCTCCACCAGCGGTGCAAATAATAAAGAAGCCACAACACTCATAACCCATGTGTCTAAACTAAAATTCAAGACCTAGTTGTGCTTTGGACATATTATTCTTTCAGAGATTTGTACTACCAAAGACTCTAGACTAAGGAACTCCAGAAAAGACTAAAAGATTGTTTTATCTTCTGTAAATATTTCTTGCCATTTCTTTCCAGTGGTTCCTTGTAGCTGATTATCACTTTGGTGCAGTTCCCAATATGTTAAAGATTGCGCTGTTTCCTGTTTCTAAATCATTTTGGTTTTCTAGAAGTCCAAGAAAGATGAAAATAAATGAAAAGTCAAGCTGATACTCTCTGAAAGGACAATCTTCTTTCTGAGGCAATAAACAGACTCTTCTGACAGCCTTGGAATTGGGCCTGCAGCATTAATGCCAAAGCTATGATTTAATGTCATAGAATATGACTCTCCTCTTAGTTACAGGGAGGTAAATCTTTAATTTCAAGAAAGTCATCAGAGTGATTTCAGGAGAGCTTTGCAAGGCTGATTGAGAAGTAGATGAGATCTGGCTCTTGTCCTACAGTCCTTTGAAGTATTAGCATTACTCCGTACTGAATCACCACATTGCATTTTCAGATTTATAATTATACCCTTTTCACATAGGATTTTGCTCATCTGTGAAGAATTCCCCCCACAAATACATTTGACTCAGTTTGGAAATCTGGAAGCACAAATCAGCAACTGCTCAGTTTTCTTCCCCAATCTTTGACATGCATTTTAAAATGAACAAGTTATTTTTAATTATAATTGATTTTTTTTCCCTGATTCTCCCAGTGCAAACATTAATCTTGCTGGAAAAGTGGTGCTGTCTATAACATTGTCACAGTGGGAGCTCAATGAGAGAAGCTGTAAACAAACGTTTCGGGAGCTTTAAAAAAAGCCTGACAATTAGATTGTAAAGTGTTAAACTTGGGAACTTGACTTTCCCAGCCCTCCTGAGGCAGTCCAGGCAGAAGATGCCGCAGAAGGAGCATCTTCCATGGCCATACCGCGGCTCTCAGGGCTGGATGTTTCAGGTGGCCCTGCTCTGGGAGGGCACCACTGCACTGGGGATGCTGAACAGTTTCCATTCTTCCAGGTCCAAATTTGAAGGCCAGGACCTAACATATCTCTGTGAGAAGGAAAGGCCTGGTGATACACTCCCCATTCATACCCACATTTCCCTGCAGAGGAAATGCAGGTTTCATATGTTCAGACCCCTAGAGCTGAGGCTGAGGTTTTCCTATATGAAAGTCTATTTGCTATTGCTATCCTACCTTAAAGCCACATTCATATGATCAGAAAATGAAGTAGGTAACTGCAGAAAATGCAGTTAAATTAGGAGGCAGCATCAGTGCAGTGAAGTGTGGCTGTTTCCTGGGGATGAAAATATCAGCACAACAAAGCACTTTCTGAATCAGAGAAGCTATTAATAAAAATAAGAACAGAAAAGACTCTGAAAAGAAATTTGAGGATTGTGAAAATCTGCTGCATTAAAAATTAAGTTCCTATAAAGATTTCAGTCCCTCTCACTGAGGAGAAACACAAATTCTTTCTTTGGCTTTTACACTATTTGCTGAAGCAACCTATTCGGAGGAGATTTCTCAAGCCAGCCATGGTATTGGCAACACCACATTCCTGGTTTTCTCTGCAAAGAAAGATTTAAGCCCTCCTGGCAGGACTGTCACACTGCAGAGGAAAAAATATGCCCTGAATTATCAGATCTGCCATGATTTAGTAACTATCTGTACCAGGGTGTCCAGAGTCCTGGCAGGCATTACGAATGACACTGTCTCTCAGCATTGAGGCTATTCCTGTGTGATACAAAGATCCCTGTGAAGCTTCAAGTGTCCAAGTGTGACCCAGAGGAGATGGTCTGGCCTGTGTTCCCCTAGAAGATCCAGCCAATGTTAGAGGGTTGGAAAAGGGCAAGGAGAGAGGGCAGTAATGAACTGCAGCCCTTGGACTCGTAGGGGAGCTCCTCTTGTGGGCCAGGGGAGCTCTAAGAGCTTGCTGGACAGTTCAGTTGGGAGAAGCTGAAGCTGTTGATGGATGGGCAGTTCTGCTGGGTTTTGAAGATGAAAACCTCGGATTTTGTACAGCTGAGTGCTAGCATTGTTAACAGTTATGTAAACTGCTGCTCTGGCAGTATAAAGGGTACAGTACGTGAAACTGCACAACTCCACACAGCAGCAAGAAGATAAAGGTAATAAATGGTGCAGCAGAGCTGGGGTCAGCTATGTAGCTCATAGACATGTTATCATTTCAGAAACACATACGTTGGAGGTGAAATACAATTATCCAACATCCACTACCAAGGCAAGAACTAGTATTTTCAACTAGTGTAGGACAAAATCAGAAGTTTTGTGTGCAAGGGATAAAAATTATGCCCTAACATGATCAAAAAAAAAAAAAAAAAAAGGAGTTTGTTCCTTCATGGAGAAATCAATTTTGAGTTTATACCTGTTTTAGCAGTACCCAAGGGGCAAAAGCTAACAAACAAACAGCACAAGGCATTATAGACAGACCAAGCCAGAAGGTAAGGCTGGGCAGAATGTTCCCAGAAAATATATATAGCACATCAAAAGCAGCTAGTCAAATAGGATTTGACTCACAGCCTGGTTAAGGCAAAATTCCCCTTTGTAGGCAATACAGGGGCTGCTTTTTTACCAAGTTCCAAATCAGGGGGAAAATAACAGCTGGGCACAAAATATGAACAGATTTAGGAATCCATTTCGGGGGGGGGGGGGGGAAGTGGATATAGAAAACTTTTACTTCGTTGTCAAAACAAAATTATATGCTTGAAACTACATAGGCAGCAGAAGGTAGCATCCAGCAAAAGAAACAGCATGCAAACTGTCCAGACCAACAGAGTGTCTCAGAATAACTGAGAAATCTATTCTCCTCTCATGGTGTTGAACATTTAGTCAGTTGTGAATTCAGACCTAGCTGGGGTCTTGGATGAAAAAAAAGAATAGTCCACATACACAAAACTAGCTTACCTGAGCCTCCCAAAAGATTCCATGTGTACTGGATTGAGATAAAGGTCCAGCTTAGTTTTCTATCCTACTTGGAGCTGTTCACTCATCACTCATCACAAAAGCACGTGTATTCTTATTGATTACCTCTGTACAGACCAGGATATTCTCTACTTTTGCTGCACTGTTGCATTGATTTCTTTAGCCCAAATCAGAGTATTGATTTTTCCCACTCTTTACGTCTCCTGTGCTTCTCTCAACCACCTATGCAATGTAATAAAGAAAGTATAAGATTAAATGCTTGTTCTGAAAACAATTATGCATGTGAGGAATTTGCACACAGGAATAAATTCAGGACCACCACTTTATTTTTTTTCAGATTTTCATTGAGAATTTGATGTATTCCACAGAAGAAATAATGTGTGAGTTTTTATGATCAGCTGTATTTTTTTAATAAAATCATATTTAAAATAAATGCATAGGTGTTGTTTCAATTAAGGAGATTTTAGTGTGAAGAATTTAGTGATTCTGTAATATATAAAATATAATAATCTGAATAGTTGCTTGAAATATGTTATTGGTATGGAGAGTATACATGCTAAGGTGAGATAACATTAAAATAGTACATGGTAAGGTGTTTATTAACCAGTGATTATTTTGTTAGAAAACAAATATTTCTTTTAATTTAAAACATGAGCTCTGTTGAAGATAAGGAATTGTTTTAGAGATTTATTGTTCAAACAAAAGAAAAACCTCTTGCACAACACTTTCTTTCAGTCATTCCCCTCTTGTGAGAAAAAGACATGCATATAAAAATCCTACCAAACCAGAATGGACAATTAGAATGCATACGAAAAACAGTGTTTTCTAATTATTATTACTGTGCAGTTTAACAGATCCCTTGGATGATCCTGGCAAATTTATAGCTTTTTCATCCAAAAGCTCAAGAATTTGTAAGAAAATTCTGTAGCCCCAAGGGAGAGATTTTCTTTTTCATACAAAGGTCTCATGATTACACTAGGAGAATGGTCCTGTTAAAGTAGCTTCATGTGATGATGTATATTTGACAGACCTATCTGCAACTGCCCTGTGCCATATTTACTAGCTGTAGCCTGAGGAGCAAAGGGCAAATGATCAACATCACCTAACACTGTGTGACTTTTGCAAATTAGTGACTTAACAAGATTTTCAAAAATGTTGCCCAGAGAATTTAATTAAGGAGAGCTGTAGCAATAGAGCTGTTAGGAGAAGGACATCAAGGTGAATAAGCTTTTATCATCTTGATCATAGTGTAAGTCTTGCATTGTGAATAGTGGTTATATTAATGTGCTCTATTAAACAATGAACTTGGTGTGACTGAGAAGTTCTACAATAACTCAAAATGCCAATTTACTTAGTCTCAGGCATTTGGAGGAGTTATATTGCACAAATGAGATATCTCTGCTCACATGAAAGTTGTAATGTTAAAAAAAAAAAAACAGAGAAGCACTTGGGCAAATATTCAGGCAGGACCTACTGTCTCTTGCAAGGATCTTCTCCAGCTTGCATGCCCCATCATGCAGGCTGGGGCAGGCGCTGCAGGCTGCCTGTTCCCTGTGAAGCAACCAGGATGGGCCAGTCCCCTTCCCACAGTTAGGCATCACAACCCAGTGTAGGAGACCCACTGCAGAAGGTCTTTTTTCCTTTGGATATGGAGTGGTCTTTCACCACCTAAGGTCAGTTTCACCTCCCTTTCAGGCCTTTCACCACTTACCTACCTCAGCAGTCCCCCCTGGTAGGGCAAGAAATTTTGGAAGTGCATAGAGTGACTACTGCCTAGGAAAGACCATGACATTGTGTGATCTGTGGACAAAAAACCTAAATATTCTTTTTCAAGATTGTTTTTATCTCAATGTTGATTTGAGATGCTGTTTTTCCTCAGTTCCTTCACTCACTTCAGGCAGCAAGCGCAGTCCCTAGATTACATTTATTACAAAAGCACTGTAGCTGACTATGAAAATCCAAGCAATTTTTGAAAGAAAGTCCAGGGGATAGAAAGCACCCAAAGTCAAAATCTGCTATAAGGTGCTTTTTAAAAAAAGGTCTGAAGATTGCTTATTTATTACTCTATTCTGACATCTCCTAGAAAGTCTGTAATATACCTCTGAAGTTACAGAACTGGTTTAGTGGCTGAATCTGTTTTTCTCCCAGTTATAGCTGGATCAGCAAATAAGCTGCATAGCTGGAGGATATTGACTGTCTACTCACTTAAGTGCGACCAAATGATGGCCATTTATTATTCTGTTATTTTCAACCCTCCATTTCTTTAGCTAGCAAGTGATCTCAAACCACTGCTTTCTTATCTTTAAAATCAATTGATAAATAGCATTTGTTTATCTACACAGAATCAATACACAATTACTTTGAATCATTTCAAGAAAATAAATTTTTTGAGATATGGTATCCTCCCTTTACTCTCTTCTAAGAGTTTGATTTTAAAAGAAAAGAGAAAGATTTAAAAAGAAAAGAGGAAGAAGCAAATGATACAAGTTTGCATAAATGCCAATGTCCTGCAATTGCAAGGAAAGGAAAGGAAAGGAAAGGAAAGGAAAGGAAAGGAAAGGAAAGGAAAGGAAAGGAAAGGAAAGGAAAGGA
>JAVCKT010004743.1:0-29328 GCA_032273925.1 Rhynchotus rufescens
GTGTCGGGCAGCGACTCGTGCCACGGCACGAAGAAAGCACATGGCATGATAAGGTGGAAGCCAAGGGACTGCCACATTCGTTGTGTGGGTTTCTTTGTGTCCTGCCTGTTCGAATGACAAGTTTTTGGCTAGCTGGGCTTGGGCATGGGGAGCTCCATCTCCACGGAGGAGGTCACGCAATGACTGAATAAATCTTTCACCACTGGTGGGATTTCCCCAAGAAATGAGTAGGTTTGAAGGTCACATGGAGAAATGAGGAGAGCTGCAGGAGTCAGACCCCTCTGGAGGTGCCTTTCCCTCTGATGAAGCTTTTTGACTCGTGAGCAGTATTTTCTCGGGGAGCTGATTTCTCCAACCTCCCCAGCCGCTGGCGCTCGGCAGGTGTGTAAGTGGATTACTCAATTTTCTGGAAGTTGAATGCTACTAATTATTCCCCGAGCGAAGTATAGCTACAGGTACCATCTATCTTTCCTGTTTCTAAAGGGCTATTCTACAAGACCCAGAAGGGTTGGAGAAAACTTGCAATAACCCACCTCAGGAAAATCATGACTCTAAAAGTATTTATTAATACTCAACTTACACTTTGAAGCTCAAATTATGCTTTAGGGCTTCAAAGAGTTTGAAAAATGACTAACTTACACAAGAGGCCTCCTAGCTGTGATTCTGAGCAATGTAGAAAGAATGAAGAGGAGCACAGTGAGCAGTGCTGGCTTTCCCAGGGTGAAAAGCTATAGGTAACGTATACATTTTTTTCTACTTTGCTTCTAATATATGCCAGCTAGCCTAATCTAAAACTTGTCTTGTTATCCCAGTATGCAAAGGAAGAAACGGTTTTAGCTTGTCTGAAACTTAGCTTATTTGAAAACATGCATTACATTTGTGCAAAAACGCATCAGGCCCCGGATGCCCCATTCTGCACTTGTTCTGCTCAGTCTTCTCATCACTAGACTAGGGTGCATTTAAGACTGAGCGTGGTCCTCACCCCTCCTTCTGTCTTCACAGCCCAGAAATAGCTATCAAAGAACATAGGCAGGGTGTTAGCCCTCAATATGCTTTTTCGGAAAAACACCAGTGAGTGTCATCTCTGTCACAGGACTTTCACAAATGATAAGAAACCTTCAGAATGTCTCATTTTTGTCAAAGTGATGTGGAGTCACAGCAGAGAGGAAACAATGGTATTTCAGCATCATTTTCACATAGCTACTTTTATGAAGGGTAATCCAAAATGCCAGAGTGTTTTCTTATGGCATTAACGCAGAGTACTCACCAGTATGAATTTTCTCATGCTGCCCCCATATATATGTAATAAAGATGCTGTCCAAAAGGTGATTTCACAGCCCCTTTGGAGACACTGCTATCAGGTATAGAAGAGATACCATGCATTGCACTGCTGGAATAAAGGTCTGACTTCCCTAAAACTAGCACCAGCAGATAGGCCAGCGACCAGCCATAAGGTCACTGCTGTTAGATGGATCCCATCTCGTCACAGTTTTGAATGATGGATGACAAACTCTTGGACACACACACAAAAAAAAAACCCAGGATCTCATTCTCTGGCTCTCAGGCAGCTTCCTTTTTGACTATGACTTGTTAAAGGTCTGGAAAAAAAACTCTATTTTCCTCTCTGTGTTCTCATTCTGAAATGCAATGATATATTTTTTCAGAGAAAATGTAAGATGTATGACTTGCCCTGCTGTGCACACCCACAGTCTCCATAATTCTGGTCATGTTTTACTGTAAGGGAGGGAAGTTACCTCTATGATTAGTTACACGCACATAGTGTAATGTCTAATTGCTAGTCCCAGTCCTCCTTTGCATCTCTGAGGGCTTGTTTTGCCTCTTAATGCCTCATAAATTATTTTCTCTGTAAGATCATCAGAGAGAGAGCAAGAGATAGAGGGAAAAGTCCCAGATAAAGTGGCATAATTGCTTTCTCTACAGACTGAGCCTTAATAGAGCTGCATAGTCACAGGCACCTTTTAAAAAGTGATATAAGAGTCCCCACTGTCAACAAAGAGAGAAGAAAAAATTATTATCCACAAACTTTAATACTAAAATAAAGGAAGCTAATAAAATAGCTGACAAGAAGCTGGTTGGCCTTTCTGATGGATCACCAAGAACTTGCTGAAATACCAAGTGGCAGACACTGCATAATGGCTAAAAACATCAAATAGATGGACAGCAAATCCATTGTGTAACACTGTCATGAGGAGGAAAAAAAAAGAAAAAGCTCTGCTGACTTAAGTGGAAGGAAAGGAAGGCAGGAAAACCTGGTCATTAAATAGCAACTTGCCAAAGTTACAATATAAATATATAAATATAATATAAAATCTAATCAGGAAATCACAAGACTCCTTTCATTTTATTGCTCCTGAACTGCTTTCTTCTCTCTATCTCCTTCCCTGACCCAAGAGTGTAATGATGGAATAATCTCTACTCCTCAAGCAGTCATTGCCGCTAACAGATTTGATGCAAGTTATCACACTGGGCCTGATGACACAAGTATGAATTACAGCATTTTTTTCCTTCGTCCCCCACCTAATCTATCTTTCCAGTATTCCAGTAAACCTAAATCCATTTAACAGAGATATAAACTCCTCGGCCTGGGACCTGTTTGTAACTGTCACAGATCAAAAACTGCTCACTGAGTACTGGAAGTCGTAACAGGCAGGAAGAGGACTTTGATCTGCATACTTCTTCAGAATAAATTGTACGGAGACTTGTAATAGCAGTCACAGAAATAAGTCAACTGAAATGTTTTACTTCAGACTAAAAGGATTCCTCCTCTTCTTCTCGGTAGCTTTTAGTGACATCTGCAGATTTTTTTTTAAGCAGACACTTAGCTACCTGTCTAGTTATCATTTTGGAGTCTCAGATTGGAGAGGCGCTGCTTTGTGACAAATACAAAGCCTAATAAAATAAAATAACCCTTGAAGGCTTGCTCGTACTGCCTGAGCTCAGGACGAGATGAGGATCAAGGCCCAGGATGCAACCAGAAGGGGCTGAGGGAACCCCTTCTGGTGGCTGATGAGATGCTGTGTGGAGGCTACGAAGTGTGCAGCAAGGCAAGGTCACCACCCCGCACGCAAGCTGGCAAATCCGCTTGTGGTGGCCAGGCAGGGCCTGCAGCTTTGTGTCTCTTGCCAGCCCTGGTTCCTGAAGGATTGCCTTGTACTTTTGCCTGCAGAAATTGTGCCTTTTGGGTGGAAACGATGCAAATTCAAAAATTTCACTGGGTCTACCTGGCTTTAAACGTCTTCTTCTCATGAGTGTAATCATGAGTGCAGCAGTCCTAGGCTATGCCCCATGTTTCTGCCATGCTCCGTCAGGAATAAATGTGCTATCACATTCCCTTAGAAGGGCATGAAAACCCTCACGTGGCACAGAGTAGAGAAGACTCCAGTACTGCAATGCAGGGAGGAGGCAGATGCCTCATTAAAAGCTCTTGATCTGAAAAGGAAGAGGGACGGAGAAGTATGTACATGTTATATCCTAAGTGTCCCCTATTTCTTGGCCCCAAAGTGAAGGAAATTCTGCTGCAGCCAAAGGAATACAACCTGGTTGCTGCAGGAGTTATTCTATTCATTACCGAACAACAAAACAGATTCAGATGTTCTCTGAGCTATTCTGAGAAGGCCACCTGCAATTCACAGAAACATGCAGGGTTGGAACAAAGTACACGCATTTTATGCTTGCCCTGAAAACTTCCCCCCATGCCCCATAGAAAGAGTCCAATTCCTCCCCTATTCTTCTGGTGCTTCCTGAAATTCCCCTTTGCTAATGTAGAGGCCCAGACGTCCTCTAAAGAAAGAAAAGAGGGGCCACGTTAGAGTGATTCCCTTCGCAGAAAAAAAGTGATGCACAGTAATTTGTTTTTTTTTCCTGGATCAGCATCACTGTTTCTGTTCCTCACACCTGTACCAGGCCCACAAAGCTGCACAGACAGTGAGGCTGACATTTTTTTCTGATTTCACCATCAATATTTGAATTTAAAATTTTTGACTGTTTAGCATTTCAGATTTCATAATCCTGCAGCATCACAGGAGTATAGTGTTTTATATACCCAAGATAAGGATAATGTTCCCATCTCAAAAGACACGATAGTCAATTTATAACAGCACCAGGAGCTTTCCTGCAGATAAGTTCCCCTGCACTTGGTACTTCTCATTTTGAGAGCATCCCCTTTGCCCTGGGTCAGGCCTCATTTGCTTCTTGCAGATCAGCTCAACGGCAAAGTCACCAGCTAATGCACCAGCCTGCTCCACTCACCCTTTCTGTGGCCATCCGGGCTTCCCCTCCTCCCGTATCTTCAACTTGAACATCCCAATGGCATCTAAATGCAATCATAAGAGAAAAGAGTGATTCCAGTCTTTCAAATCAAGTCAGCAGCATGAATTATTACCCTGCAACAGTTAATATTTTATAAAATATTAACAATTCCTGATGCTAAATTTAAAATAAATAAAAATGAGTTTAAATTTGTTCCAGTTTAAATCCAGTTCCCACCAACTGGGAAACTGTAAAGGATGAAATCTCTTCGAGAGTCTTACAGAACAGAAAGAGCAAAATATAAGCAAGAATATCTCAGGCATTTACCTATCATATGCAGATAGATAGACATGCACATAAGGTGCTTATTTTATTGCAGTTTTAGTGATGTAACTCCTCAGGTGACAGGGTAGATCAACCTGAAGGTAGCTGATTCATTAAACTGAGCCAGCTGAGTCACTAAATTCACATATGGAGCCTAGCTGTATTTCCATCCAGAGTAACGGCACGCTGAGAGCCGTGCTCTTCCTGCTCCTTTGATACTACTAAATCTACGGAGCAGACAAGTCATCCTGTGCCCTTTGCACTCTCCTCACCTGCCCAGCTGTGGGCAAGGAGCTGAGGTGCCACTACTTTGCCTTAGGTCTCTCTTGACAACACAGAACTAAGAGGCTGACGAAAATGAATCAAAAGGTATTTTTTCAATGCCTTTTTCCAACATAAACATGAGGCTGTTTAAGCAAGCAGAGCAGAATGTGGTCATTTATAATAGCTAAATAATTAGACAGACACTAAATGCGAAGTAATTACTCAATAATCTTGCAAACCTAGTAATTGCCTGACAGAAGGGGAAGCAAATAGTGTCCCGCCCCACCTGCACAAAGTGCTGCTATTGATATCTGCAAGAAATGGGGCAACAATGCTGGGAAGCATCTATGTATGCCCTTTGCATGCATCCCGCATCCCTGCTTACCAAATGACTTTACAGAAGTCAGAAAGTCTCTGTTTAACAAAGTCCTAGGGAAAATTCTTTAATAGAGAGAACCCCTCGCAATTACTCATCATGTCACAATTCAAATTCTTTGATTTTGGAATAAATCAAGTGCAGAGGATGCTAAATTCATGTACCAAGCAGCATATTTCCATACTAATCATAAGCCAATTGTCAATATGGATTTTCCATTGACTATCAGGAACGGACCATCTGGGACTATTCTTTGTCACTATTTATCCTGCTTTTCAGATGTTCCCTTTTTCCTTCATTTAATCCTGTCATTTCACCTTATCCTATACTTGTAAAGCCACTGAGATAATCATTTATGCACATGATCTTTCCTCCTTGAAGTCACTTTGGATCAGTATGCTCTTTTACTCGTGCTCAGCCATACCGCATCAGTCACTCGGTCGCCTCACATCACATCCAGGTGGGCAGCCAGGCATATTTACTTCCAGGCTTACTTATTCCCACTCGTATTTCCTGACCCCTTTCCTTGCGCTCATTCAGCCCCGCTAACCTTTAAGCAGCAGCATTAGCTCAAGACAACTTCAATTCACAGATCGACTTCACCGAGCTCTCTTTTGCAGCTCTACTTCTCAGACATGCATAAAGTGTAGGCTGGTGTATTTTTATCTCTTCGGAGGAAAACAAAAGAAAGGAACACGTCTTCTGGATGCCTCCTGTTCTTGCAACTTGGGCATGTTAATGTTCCCCCTGAGACCACGGGATTTGTCTTTAGTAGCTATATCTAGATCTGTGTTTGTATCCTACTCAGCACAATGAGGACCTGATTGATTGCAGTTCTCAGGGTGGAGGTGTAATAAATATATATGCATATAAAATACCTATGTGCATATATGTTAATAATTAATTAAATAAAAAGTCTTGTTCTTTTATTCATCTTAGATAGGCAGAGAGCCATGCTTTGTGGAGAGAGGTAATACACATTATTTGGTCAGCTGATATAGTTGGAAAAGAGAAGACATTTTTGATCCATTCAGGCCCTTTCTTTGTCCTAATAATGCTTGGACTTTTGACCTTCTGTCAAGGCAACACTTCATCCCGCGCTCTTCCTATAAATTTCTCTGTTCTCATATGTGGATTTATACCAGCAAGAATGGGTTATTCGTGCAGGTAATAACTGTTTGGAGAGACCAGTGGATCTCTGTGTGTCTGAAACACACAGAGACTTGGGGCAAGCGAGCTACCTGTTTCTCTTCCTTGTGCAAACAGGGTCTGTGCTTTATGAGTGATTCCGTGAAGAGTATTTAAAAAGAGGAATTAATTCACGAGTTCACTGCTCTAGCAGTAGCAGCTATGCTAAGAGCCCAGCAAGAATTCTCTGTAAAGCTTTATCCCAGCGCCTCCTCAGCAGTGCTAATGAGTGCACATTTGTCTTTTAAGTGGGAGCTTTATTCTCTAATGCAAATCACCTGAAAATATAAAGCTTTGGTTATGGATCACATAGATAGCATCGTATTAGAAGCAGCAGCTGCTGATACCAGGCAACGGTTGGAGCCACTGCCATTTTTCTCTGCCCTGCACTTTGTTCATCTGTCTTGCTCTGGTAAATGCTGTGATCACACTCATTTGCCATCTCTTGGCAACCTTAATTTCTCTTCCACATACACGACTGTGTGTCGGTGACTTAATTTTGTCCATTGCATGTCCTGTTTCTGAGCTAGCTGTCCTACCTGGTAGCAACTGCTTCTCCATGTATCACTGATGAATAATTTCCTAGATGGATGTTTATTATAAACCCATTCATTGATCTTACTGACTTACCTTGAAATATTTAACACCTTATATATTTCTTTGTGCTAAAAAAACCACTCAGTAGAGACCTTTACTTCTGATCCATATATCACTGCTAGCCAGATGCATTTTTTAAATACTTGAAGAGAGAGATGAGCTGATTCTTCAGAAAGCTGCAGAATTTATGAGACACCACCACCTGGTTTTGCTCTTTGAATTCCCTCCTTCAGGACCTGCACTCTCCTCTCACACTTGCTACTCTGAACACCTCTGTTTCTTCTGGAGTGTCTCCTTCTGCAGAAAACGGCAATTCAATTCTGATAAGATGCATCTATGTTCTTTGTGTTCACTTCATGCTCAGACTTCACCCTCTAATTTTCTCGCAGGTGTTTCCTTACCAAGAACATAAATCCTCCCGTGTTTTCTCCTCTGATGTAAACATAGTGTGATCTGCAAATCTCAAGTGCTAGACCATTCTCGGGCCTATTCCATTCATGGAAAGCTGCTTTCAGGCAGGTTGTAAGTAACGCAGGTGGCCCTAGTATTTTTCACAAGCTCACACTTCTACTCCCACTAACTAAAATGTTTTTGCCTTCCTTTGCTGCCATTACTGGGACAATATTGGTATTGGGCCAGGAACCTTCTAACCCCAAACCAAGCTACCTCAGATGTGAATTTTATGAGCACAAAGTCAGGAAATCTGATCCAGTATGCAGAATGAAAAGTTGCAGTTAAATACCACAGTATTGATCACTGTGGGCAGAAATGACCCTGTCAGGAGGAGTGGAAAGAGGAAGGATGATTGAAGGATCTTGTACATACCCCTTCTCCCCACTGGTACACACACAAATATATGTGAGGTAAAAATGAGCCACTGGCAGTGCCTGAACATCAAGGCACATCCCAATTAGTCTTCCAATTTCCACACTCCAAATTCTCTCCTACTGCAGACAAAGAGAGATTACAGGCTTGTGACAGACAGCTGATTTCAAGAGAATCACTGAATCCTTTTCCAGTTAATTTCAAAGAGCTGGTTTAAGTCAAGGCATGATTCCTGTAGCTTAGTTCACCGTTTTTCTCACTCTCTCTCAGTGAAGCTTCTTATATCTTTTCAAAGTTTCCAATGGAGAAATGGTTCAAAAGAAAGATATTCCTGAGGATCAATACAACCAGTAAGAATAAAGCCAAGAAGGCTCAAAGTCTGGAAAGGCGATTAACAATTTATCCAACAGGAAAAAGTTTTCCTTAAATGGAATTTATATATGTTTGGAGGAGACGAAACTCAAGACCCCAATTTCTGTAGGTCTAAGTTTCTCATCTTTCCTTCTCCTGCTTATTCTGTAGAAGCCCAGTTCAAAAATGGTGATTCTTCCCACACTGCCACAGCTTCAGATACAACCATACAGATTATTATGACTGTAGATAGCAATAACAGTGATTATAGTTGTGACTAATACACCCCATAATCAACATGATGATTATGTTGACAGAGATGTTCAGATTATCTTGATGTTAAGACCACCGGGATGGTTATGAATGGTTAACAGTAAGGTTGAGACAACAACTAAGGCATGGGTTGAATATCCAGGGTAGAATTTGAATAAAATTGTGGTTGGCTTGGGTGAAGAGCAAAATCTGGTCTCCTATGCACTATTTTTTTATTCGTTCTCTGGAGTTGTTAAAGTTTAGATTGTCTTCTGTTCAAGGCAGGGACCTGCTATTCTTGTTTGCTCTGTAAAGCACCAAGCACGCTCCTGGGTGCTGTAATAAATCATAAAAATCAGTCCTAAAAGCAGAGCAATAGAACTGCTTTCAAACATGGACTTTTATTGTTTGCATAGCAGAGACTTCCATATGTTTCTCAAAGTTTTGCTTGTGAATTATATCGCTTTCCATAATTACATCACAGGAAAAGGAAACAACATTCAGTTGGCTACTGTGCAAACGTAATCTAACCTGTAATAAATGCAACATTTCTCCTACACACATATTTTTTTTACCAGTTTATATGTAGCTAGTGCACTAGGCTTCTTCTATCCTGAGGTAAATTACTATTGAAATAATTGCAGTGTGAGGTCAAAAATCAATTAAATGGAAATTATAGTTATTTGTTTTAAAAGTTCAAGTAATATTTTACATTGCAAGTCTCTTAGGTGATGGGTCATATGGGTTAATCAGCAACCAGTTTTCTTTCTGGTCCTGACTCAAACCTGCCTTTAAAAGATGATGACAGAAAAAGAGACGTGGATGTTCACTTGCAGTCTGTGACAAAGCTCTGGGGGCTCTTGGGAAATTGCAGGAGTTATTGGTATCCAGCTACTTAATGCATCTTGCTGTAACTGGATAAGGTGAATTTTAAAATAAGTCAGTCTAGAATTGCACTGTGCACTCCCACATGAACATCTCTAACTTTCCCACTCATTCAAGCATTTGAACTGTCTCACGCCGAACACAGCCACATCACCTTTTGGCATCCAGATTTTTGCAGCTAAAATGCAGGTTTTTCAAGTAATCTGTACCTGTCTGGAGATATTCAAAACCCACCTGGAGGTGCTTCTGTGCAATGCATTCCAGATGACCCTGCTTGTGCAACGTGATCTAGATTATCTCCAAAGGTCCCTTCCCACCTCATTCATTCTGTGATTCCGTCAGCGTGCAATGTGTCTCAGGTTCTCTCTCTCCTCTTTCCCAACAAAAACTGTGGTTTTCCAGTCTCTCCTCAGTTCCTGCAACATCATAAATGTGAAGCAATTACTGTAAAGCCAGCAGAAAAGACTCACACCTCTAATTGCAAAATTATCTATATATCCATAATACCTTTCTTGAAAACATAATGAGTATTTTGCTAAATCAGTGGCTTGGCTTAAGACGTGATTGAAACTAATACAGAGCTTGTTAAAGAATTGCTAAAAGTAGTGCCTTCTACAAGCAATTAA
Source organism: Rhynchotus rufescens (assembly GCA_032273925.1). Classification (NCBI taxonomy): domain Eukaryota; kingdom Metazoa; phylum Chordata; class Aves; order Tinamiformes; family Tinamidae; genus Rhynchotus; species Rhynchotus rufescens. The sequence goes on from JAVCKT010004743.1 coordinate 9,958, forward strand.
TTTAGAACAAAATACGCCTCTATTCAAAAGAAAACACAGCAAGCCTGTTTTAGAAACTGCTCATAAGGAATTTTGCAGATTGCCAGAGGACAGCGTAGCTGTATTTGCTCCTGATTTATAACACCCCTCTTTAAAAAAATGTACCCTTGCTAGACTAGTCCTCCCTGTCACCAACTCCTGGCCACAGTTTCATCACCACGGAAGACATCAGTGCAATCGGCAGGCAGTGCTTGGCTGCAGGTCTCAGGGGCAGTGCTACAGGACACCATCACGTCCCAAGGGTGCAGGTTCATGCAGGCTACCCTCCTCCTCAGGTCCAGTCCTTCTGACCACCAGGATGACCACAAAAGGGCCAAGCACTGGGACACAATCCTGCCTCCCTAGGGCCAAGGTTATAAGAGAAGTAGAGTCAAATATCTAAAAGGAATCTAAGAGGTGTGGATCCCAGGGGAAATCCAAACCAACAGCAGCTGAAGCAGAAAGTTCAAAATGAGCAAAGCATTGCCTACATGGAAGGTGACTGTTTTCCCTGTGACTCTTGGGAAGATGTTGTGTTGCAGTGTAAAGGAGGTTCACAGTGCTCAACTGCTTACTGGCCATTATTCACTGGTTTGGTGTATGGTATATTTTCATTTGTGGTGAATGCTGGAACTGGATTTGTAGCTCCAAATCAATTTACTGACCTTAAAACAAATTTTTGTATTCATTTCTGTTTGCTAAATAAATAAAGCATGAAGTGGTTTGCTGCACTGTAATTCATATCACGGGGATCTTGGATGTCATGTTGTATCACGGTACATAGTGAGATGGGTTCAGCTTGATTCAAAACATAAACAAATATTAAAGATATCCATACGATTAGGGCTGGAAGAGATCTCCAGGGTCAGAAATTCCTGCCAGACGAAAGAATTAAGTTTGTTATTTAAATATTAATAGCTAGGCTGCTATGTGACTATTTGCTTTCAAACTTTCTTTCTGTTGCTCCTCCTTTCATTGAAAAATGTAAGCTCTTCTTCCTTACTCTTCTTTCTTCTGCTTTTACATTCCCTTTGTCTTGCTGCCTTACCCTTCCTGTAAGACATTAGCTTCTATTTAGCTCCTTTCCCTCTTTTTACATTTCATTTTGCCATTTTGCTTTTCTTGCCAGATGAAGAGGAAGGCAAAAAGTCCTCGGGGTCAGGAATCACAGGACAGCTGAGGTTGGATGGGACCTCTGGAGATCACCTCGACCAACCCCACGGTTCAGGCAGGGTCACCTAGAGCACACTGGCCAGAATTGTGTCCAGATGAATTTTGACTGTCTCCAAGGAACGAGACTCCAAAACCTCTCTGGGCAACAGAGAAGGCCAATTTCCCATTGGCCTTCTTGGCCACGAGGGCACACTGCTGCCTCATGGTTAACTTGGTGTCAACCAGGACTTCCAGGTCCCTCTCCATGGAGCTGCTCTCTGGCAGGTCAACCCCTAATCTGTACTGGTGCCTGTGGTTATTCCTCCCCAGGTGCAGGACCCTGCACTTGTCCTTGTTGTACCTCATGAGGTTCCTCTCTGCCCAACTCAACTCCTGATAAAATTAACAGACCTTTCTAGTACAATAATTACTTACAATGTCTTATATTGTCATATACTAAATTAGCTGAGGATACATAATTGCTGCCATTAATACCTCCTGTCATCCTAATGAAGCACAAGGTAGAGGAACAACCTCCACTGTGTCTCCAAGAAGTGTCTGGGCTTGGCAGATGGGTTGGAAACATTTCCCCACCTGCAGGAAAGCCCCATCAATCCCTCAGGTTTCACTATTTTTGCTTTGCAAAAATACATGGAGTCTCTCTTGGGTCTTTTAGAGAGGTCACAACGTCAGTGGCACATTGAGAAAAACGCTGCCTCTAACAGCCGTGTAGGGCGTTGTTTGTACCTCTCCCAGAACAGGAGGATTTTCTGCACTGAGCAAAGCAGAGCAGAAATAAAAGTGCACTGTATATGCTCAGAAAATAATTTTTTTTCCTTTTGCCATGGAGGGAAATACAATGAGACCTTTTTACATGAACACAATAAAATAATAGTCTTACCAAAGTAAGCTATTTTCAGAACACCAACAGGTGAAATGTGATACAAGAAGGAACCCACTTAAAGAAACACCCGAAAAATAAATCCTACATTGCAGAACTATATGAATTTCACATGCCAGTAGGGGACATCAGCGAAAATTATTCTTGTGCAACATGCTTATGTGTGTAAAATGGCTTTCTACTGTACTTTGGCTTTAAAAACATCGTTCCCTGCTCCAGAGTACAAAGCCCCAGCAGGCATGCACTTGGCTAGCTAGCGAGGCACTCTGCCCCAGTTTTCCATAATGCATTCATGAAGGGATTTGTAACAACCAGTGGTTACTGCAGCACTAAAACGTTGTACTGTGGCCCTCTGGAAAGCAACACAAAAGTTCAACCGCCTCAGCTCTCCCGGGCTAATGACGTGCTCTAAACACAGCATATTGCTAACAGTGTATAATCCATACGCAAGGCAGCCATTCATTAAGACTTATAATTTCTTCTTTTTATGCACCCCACTCTACAGGTTACAACTACTGATTTCAGCCACCTCTGCCAGTGATTCGGGCTCGTCCTGGTAAGTACTCGCACCCTGTAGTGCTCAGGTTGCTGTGAGCTTTATGGAGAGCTGTGCAGCACATACCCCTGGCAGCTCCCTACATCTCTCTGCTTTCCTCTGCACGGGGAGACTGTTGTCTGAGCCACAGTGAGGAGCCTGTGGAGGTCAGAGGGGTCCTCGGTGCACCCAGATGCAGCCTTGGGCTGCGGCAAGTGAACTGGAGGAGCGAGCAGGAGACTGACGGTCATCAACGCCAGGCTTGTGGCTGGGCTAGACTGCTCTACTTGTTAAGCAAGAAAAACTGGATTGTTAAATACAAGCTGTCCTCAGTTTGAGGTGAACAACTTCTCTTCAGCCCAGACAACTTGGCCTCTCAGTATCTGTGTCCTCCCCAGCCCTTATTTCTTTCTCCCTCACTATAATGCTACTGACAGCTTGCTTTCCTCTCTTTTCTGTCCCATTTCGTCTTTTCCAGCTGTTCTCAAGTCTCTCTTCCTTTGTTTCTTTCTCTCCTCCTCAGCTCTTGGGTGCCTTTCTTCCCGAAGCTCTCCGGATTAAGTAAAGGTGTGACCTCAAACCATATGATGAAGAGGATAGAAAAAAAGTTGGAAGAAAACTTTCTCATACCAAAATTTTTGTCTAAATCTGAGTGAGAAGGTATATAACTGCACAGAGAAATATACCCCATTTGTGGGGCTCTTCCTCTCTTCAAGAAGCTTAGATGTCCCTTTTAACTTGATTACATCAGAATCCCTTCAAGGTGCTACAGCACTGATGTGCAGGAGAGTATCTCCCATGAAGGACAGCATTGACAAGTTGCATTGCAAACTTAGACAGCTGGGAAATCCAAAATCTAATGGATAGTAACTCTTTGGGGACTTCTGGCCATACCCTCAAGCAAAAATAAAAACAGCATCTCGGCCCGAGGGAAGGATCTGGCCACTGCTTGGAAGCTGGATCTGAGCACCACAGCATTGATCAGGACCACCATATGAAAAGATGTGTTAAGTGTGGTGCCTCTCATGTCATTTCATTCTCTGCAGCAGAAGAAAGGCACTAAAATAAATTGAAAGAGCTTTATTTCTAAAAAGGGAGCTAACAATAAACACAGACCAATGCTACTACTGTGGGATAAGTATGTTATAATGAAGAATTTTGCTATGACAGTCCATGCTGCTTTACACTATTCACAGTGAAAGACACAAATTTGGTCTGGTTTGCATTTATAAGAAAGGATTTAGTCTATAATAAGTGTTTTCATCTTTGATTTAACCCCTTTTAAACACTCCATAAAAGCTTCCATCTGCTCTATTTGCTGGAGGAGATCCATTCTTGCTATTCTGCATTTCATGAAAACCTCATGTCTAGATGAATAATGAAATATATTAAAATTGGGGAGAGAACTATGAACTTCCAGGTGTGGCACTGACTGACATTGGCACTGAAATAGATGGTCTTTCTGGAAACTTGAAATACGTGTGTATCTTTAGAGGAAGAGGGCTTGATTTAGAGGAAAAGACCTTGTGAGGTTTCCTCTAGAAATTCTAAGAGAAGAATTTTTCCCTCTGAGCTGAAACAAAGCAAGCAGAAATCAAGCTTCTTAACGCTCACGTCTTAGGAGCTCATACTGTTCTCATGAACCAGTCTCAAATTAACTCTTTAGTATATTGTTGTTCATAAGCAAAAGATGCTTTCACATGTTTTGCATGCACTATTGCTGCTGTTTCTGCAGAAACTACATATAGCCCTTTGGTTTTATAGCAGGATGTGAATTATAGCCTTGTACTGGGATGGTATTATGTATCAAGTACCTGAGTCTGAGTCATGCCATTGATAAAGGGGGAGGATCAGGGACAAGAGTGGGTTGTTTTTGGTGAGATGAAGGGAGGATATTGTTTCAATCCAAAAACCTTAAATACTAACAATGGACCAGTTGGGAAAGTGTTGTGCCCTTTTTCACTGCAGACCAAGGAAGTTAATAGTCTGGTTTGCAGTCAAACCTCAAGTAGAGCTGGATGGTTGCCTGGATCCCAAAGTATTAGCCATGTGCACACAGTCAGTCAGGATATGAGGCCCAGGAAACACAGGGACCAAACTGTGCACGTGTTGAGGGACTGAAGGCTACCACTATGGAGGTGTTTAAAGTCACTTCGCACAAATAATCATCTTGCACAGGTGCCAGACCCAAACTACTTTGTCTTTTCTCTTTTGTTTTTTTTTTTTTCCTGTGACAATCAATTCCCTTTCAAGTGATAATAAGTGAAGTCCATCTCCAAGGCTTACAGAAGAGTGCTAAAACATAGGAAAATGCTTCTGGAAAAGACAATTTGAAAATAGCTCACTGCATTTTTCCAAACAATTTGCTGCTTGCATAATTACGCATTTCTCTTCTTCCCTTGGTGGAACTGAACTCTGCTGACTGAAGTCCAAAATTTCCCCTCTCAAATGAAGAAATGAACCCCCACATACTGCAGCTCAACAGAAATAACAAAAACCTACAACTGGATTTTCTTTCCCTGAAATTGCTCCTTACCTTTTATAACTCCTACACAAATAGCTGTGATATTGTAAATAAGATAAATCCCTCTATGTGAGGCGAATAAATTGATTAGGAGCAAAATAGTCATGTAGGCTGGACTAGATTGGCTTATTAAGGATTCAATAGCTAATTGCCTGCACTGTGGGACAAAAAAAAAAGGAAGAAGAAATAAATACAGAGAGAAATATATGTTTGTTGGTGGAACAGTTGATGGGCAGCTGGCCAGGGCAGGCTGAAAAAGACTGCGGGAGTTTTAGATACAGTGAGAACCTATTACCACTGGCTGGCATGGAACAAAATTCAAAGGAAGAAGTCCACAGACTGCAGTGCCTGGAACAATATAGCTGTGGTTCAAGGGATTCTCTTTATATGGCCTGATTACAAATGCAATTAACTATGCCGTATACTTGCATAGCTCCTTTAATTCAATGACTTCAAAGAATTTTACAGAGCATAATTAAGTAAGGAAAGACATTTGACTTGGGAGCAAAATTTGAGATGGCACTCTCAGTTTCCCACTCTCTTCTATCTACTTTATTAGATGCATCTCTGTTCACCAGGTTCTGAATAGTGGAGCTTTGAGGTAAATCTAATTAATGGTACAAACTTGTTTGTGGGAGGTAAAAAGGGCAGGAGCATGTTCATTTGAGCAGCGCTCTGAAAGACAGGAGGTGTCAAGCAAGAATAAAGAATCAGGCAAGCAAGAAAAAAAAAAAAGCTAAAGGCAGAAAAGGAGCAGAACAAGCTCGTGTTAGTAAAAGGACTGAGGGGAAATGTGGCAGGCTTGAAAGGATGCTTGAAAGAATGCTGCCTATCTAGGTGGGTTTTGTACTTTGCTTTGTCCACAGCAGCTCAGAATAAGTCCTATTCCCTTTAATAGGGAACACGGGAGGTCTTTCTTCCTTCTAAATAAGGATTTGGACATAACTCTAAGTAGTCCTCACCAGTCAACGCACAGCAAAAATCTACAGCTTCAAGGAGAAAAAAAAAGAAAACCCTCAAGTCCTCTCCCTACTATTCATTTTCCTTAACTTTTTCAGAGGCAAGCAAAGGACCAGACACGCAGTGCGCAGAGGGAAAGTGATGGATTAATTAGCTCCCAGCAGAACTGCAGTTTCCCTGCCATGCAAATCCTTCTCCTGAAAAGAAGTGATTGATCATTCTCATAGCCCGAGTGAGCGGAGAAGTGAAGAAGTTAACACCTTCCATATTAGGCAAAAATGAATAAATCAGAAGAGAGACGGATTCTTAAAAAATGAGGAGGGGATTTAAAAGTGGCACTGTAGTAGCCGAGAAACCATAGTACAGTTGAAAAATCAGTGGTCAGTTATTACCAGATAAAGGAAAAACAAGAGTTGTGCAAGATATCGATTTTATGCAGGAGGACAAATCACTATTGCTGGAGAATAGCTAAGGACGTTTTGAAAAACTGACCATATACTAATCATCTGATCTGATGAGATGTGCCCAGGGCAAAGAAGTTACTGTATCACTTAGAACACAGCAAAGGGGGAATGGCCCTGTTTGTCCCTGTTCCTAAACTGAGTCTTCCAAGACTGAAGTCTGCATAGCTACTTAAGCATAGTAGCTTCCTATATATATATTTCCATATAGTTCCAATGAAGCAAAGCAGAGTTTGAGCAGTATAATACCATTAACCTGTAATATCATTAAAAATATGGAATAAATATCAGGATAAAAGAACTGCTGAAAACCTGGAGGAATGTAAACCTATAAACTGTAGATAAATACTATATAATTCATTTCTTTAAATTATGGTGGAATGATAAAAAAGAGTGATATCCATAGCACTAAGACCTTAGGCAATTACTCAATAGAATGGAATTAGAAATTAGAACAAATTAGAACAAAAGAAATTTCTAATTTCTAAGAAATTAGAACAAAAAAGTATTTCCTACCACATCCTTGTCAAACACGTTGGAAGTTGGCAGAGGGATCTGGCAGTGCATAAAAGGGCCCCGGTGCCTGCAGAAGAGCCCACGGTCCCTCAGAGACAATTTAACCTTGGGTGAGGAGCACCATGGGCAGCTGCAAGTGGGTTACTGGGGGATCTAGATGAGCACGATGTGCAAGTGCCAGCAGTTCCTCATTGCACTCATCTGTGTTGCTGCAGACCTGCTCTTCAGGATCCTCTTCCAGGTTGTCTCCCAAGGGATGGGGCAGGACAAGGAGAATTGTTGCACACAGGTGGGAAGTCACACTCCGTTCACAGTTGCTCACAAAGTCCTTTGAGATCCCTGATGAAAGAAGCAATGCAATACACCTGTGAAATGTTATCATTTTTGATTACACTAATTAAATCTAATGAGGACGCTGAGGGATTCCATTAACCCTAGCCACAACACTAGGCCTCATAACACAACACAACTAGCCCTCAACATTTTTTTGATTAAGTCATTGAAAATATAACAGTTTCGAGTGCCTTGCACTTTTACACAGCCAGATTGTTAAGTGCCCTCTATGTACAACTGCATCTGCTTATTATTCTGCTATTCTATTCAGGTTCATACTTTACTTGCTCGGCCTCTTCTGTAGTGGAAGAATATGATACTACATAAAGTCCACAAATATATTTTTTCCCATAACACTTTGCAATAAGTGAACATTAATTCATGCTAAATTACAGTAGAGCTTCCATAGTATTACATATTACATCTACATGAGTATCCAGGGAGAGTCTTGATTAATATCATTATCACAATGAATAGCAGAGGAATTAATGTGATTTGCTGCTAACTCTAACAGAGGAGCATTTATATTTTACTTTTGTAAGACGTCTTCCATATTTTTCTACACAAAGGCTTTTGAACTTGCAGCCACAAAGTGTGGAAATTACAGCTTATTACAGCCTTTCAAGAATGGGGCCCTTAGATTTTTCATTTGTTATTAGGCCTTGCTTCTTTAAAGCCCTGTTGTGAAAACATGTATATTTCCCCTTAACAATTTTTTTTCTCTTTTATAATTTGCAATACATTTTACAGTAAAGTTTGCATTTGCTTACAGTGAATTACAGAAACCTCCACCAGTACATTTACGAGTAGCAGTGACTTCTTTCCCTCTTATTTAAAATTTCATAAAAAAGTAAAGCTACAACCATAAAGTCATAAATAACAAATAAGCATAACTAACCAGTCAGCAGGGGCATGTCCCAGTAAGACATGCTTAATTCTATTATTTGTTACTGATTATTTCTGTTACAGCATTATCCACAGAGATCAAGTGGACAGATGCTGTTAGATGGATAATAAACAACAACAATCAGGCTTCTACTTACTACGTTAGGGTTTACTTAGTCCATCTAGTAACTAGCTTTGTACTTAATTAAAAGGTCTTTGCAGAGATTAAAAGGGAGTGCTCCTGAGAGGTGCTTGAACCATTGGAGTGCATGAACCCAGTTTTGTTGGTATTTGGGTAGGATGGAAGTAAAGAAAGTGCAGAGTTGAGATGAAGAAATACAAAGATACAGTATTCAAAATGCATTCAAAATTTATGGCCACAAAATCCGTACTGTTCAAGTAAAATATGCAGAAAGTTTACAAGCTGTGCTCCCAGGACAGTTGTTTTCCTGAGGTGATCTCAGTAGTTATTTGCTGTAACACAAATTAGATAAATGTCTTTTATTACAACAGGTGTTAATTTCCTCCCTGTCACAGCATCTATCAAATAAAGTAAGTGTCCGTACTTGCTGCCAACAAGTTGTGCTAGGTTCCATTATTGCTAGGTGCCAGAAATATCTTCCCAGAATAAAATTAACAAAGAATTTTTATAGCAGCTCTGTGTCTTAAGAACGAACGTGATAAAAGCTCCCACCAGGATGCTGATCCTTTCCCCATACCCGTAACGACCTGGGGAGGTAAGGGCTGAAGTGAAGCACCAGAGCACTGGATATTACTTAAATTATGGGTGAGTAGGAAGAATTAGGTCCCACTAACTAGTATTAGGTGCCATTTTGTCCCACTGACTATGCATGAATTCTTAGCTTAGTGAATGACTGCAACTCTACAGACTTTCCATGAAACTTCTAGTCATCATGTACAGGGGTAGTCAGGCCCATGTTAGGGCACTTACTGAAATCCAGCAGGGAAACTACAGGGGATGCTTCCTCTCTAGCACAGCAAAACCCTTCTATCTGAAATAACAAAACCCTCCTCCGTTTCATCAAAGGAATGACACTTGCTGGGCTTTTCCTTTCTATCAAACATGAGTATTTTGGCTGGAGTCTTAACGAGCATAATGCAACAAGGAGCAACAAGGCCCCGGCCTGGGGGGCCCTACCAGTCGCCTGGCTCTTGCCTGTGACGCTCCAAGGCGGATCGGCAACCCTGGGAGCATCCAATGCCACACTCAGCTGCCCAGGCGCCCGGGAAGCAGCATCGCTGCTTTTTGCATCAAGGCTTCAATAGTTCATCCACCTCCAGATGTTACTAACATTTCTATTTAAAGTAGTGAAGAAAAACTGAAATCAGATAGCTCGGTGACCCGAAGTGATTCATACATAACAACAGGCCTTGCAATGTTTGAGTTTCCCTGTGGCTTTTATGTTTGTAAAAATGTTTTCTGCAAAAAGAAATGGCATTTTAACAAGGGAAAAAAACCCTTTTAAATGGACATCTATCCTTTGATAAACCCATTGTGGTGTGTTTATGCAAAGGTGTATTAATAAGTTTTCATGTGCATTTCCCTTACAGACGGGCAAATGGGTTTACTAAAGAGGTACCTAAAAGCAAAACGCTAACATGGAGGCTGTTGGTTTTCTTCCCAAAGCAGGATTAGGAACCAAATGTAAAGTGTGATGTGCTGCCTCCTCCCACTTGTGGACTGCTATTATGGTGACAAGTGGACTGCAGACACCTGTTCAGCAGTTTGCTGCCACAGTTTATACTGCAGGGGAGGTAGACGGCTTTTTGAATGCCGATTCCCATCCATCACCATCCAGACATACATTAGCTCCCACATTCACCAGCAAGCAAGCATGCTAGGATTGCAGCCACAGTAGTAATTACTAATACATAGCAGGCCTAAAAAGTTTGCTAGTTACCATGAGAAATATTGCCCCCAGGAAATGTATGATTCAAAACCAGTTTGTACATGGTGAATGCCTACCCATAACTATGCATAATTCAAGTAATTCATGAACCATAGGAGCCTCACTTGCTACTCCTGAGACAACCAACAAATGTCATGGTATGAATAATAGAAGAACATGTATATTTGTGGAACGCACTGAATTATCTACTGTAACTCCTCAACTCATTGCAGCTACTGGCAATCAGCTCTGCTAGCAGACACTGAGTAAGGAGAATATCTGCTCAACATTTTTTAAAGCTCTGAAACACTTCTCTGAGTTGTATCACTTTACCCTGCACAGAAGGCTCATCAAGACCTATCTAATGCCGAGCAGTCACCTTACAGCTTGCGCCACAGAGTGATGCCGGTGTCCATCTTATTTTAGGGTGGCCTATTTTATTTTCCAAACTGTGGGTGTAAATAAAATTCAAATCCCTTATCATGGATGCAGCCCCTGCCATTTAAATGTGGAGCTAACTAAACTGGAGGAGAGGGCTTTGTAACTGGTCGTGCCGTCAAACCTGGCTATGATCTAGCCCTGATCTAGTCCTCTTCTGAAGCACTGCCCTGGCTTGCCTCACTTGAATTGCCCTGGCTGGGTTTCATCTTCAAAACTTTAGATGTCTGCATTGCAGGTATGAGGATCCGTGTAGTTGTCTAGACGCCTTTTATATTCAATGCAGGAAACAGACACAATTAATTTCCACAGTTAGCAAAAATAATGATAAAAGCATTCATTTCTAAGGTAGACGGCTAACACAGGTCAGATGATTTTCTTTCCAGATGTGTTTGCTCCTTCCACTGCCTAGAAACAGTCCAGAAAGAGCCCACCTAAGATTCAGACAAATGAAAACGCACAAATTCAGAGGAGATGAATCATGAATTTGGAGATGCATGTACCTATGATCAAAACTCACTTTACCTTTTTTTTTTTAACTTCCTTTTTCTTATAAGCCAAACATTAATTAGACTTCTAAATTATATGAATATGAAAATTTTAAAAAAGTCTTAAAAGTCTGTTCTTAATATCTCAAATTACAATGAGATTAATTGCTGACTGTAAAGGTGTTTTTCAATTTTCATTCTTTAAAAAAATGAATTTTAAAAAACTATTAAATTCTTTCATTTGTTCTGGATTTGCAGCAAGAGCAAAGGAAGGTTGCATTTTCAAATTTTGTTTCTTTGCTGGCAATTTGTTGATTATAAAAAGGGTATTTTTTCATCCAAATTTGCCTAGTGTCAGCCATTTGGAATTTTCAGAAGGGTACAGTCATATACAGAAAACCATATTCAGGGTATATTCAATGGAAAATCTATGGCTCAGGAACACGAAAGACAAACTGCCAAACCTGAAGCTGAAGGCACAGAAGTGAACATCTCGGGCAGCTGCTGAGGGCCCCAGGAGGTGGTGGGGCAGCGATCCCTGCCCCAGCTCTGCTCCGCACCAGAGGCAAGGTGCTCGATACCAGCATCTCCCCTGCGCTTGATGGCCTGTTAAATACATTTCTGTTAAAAATATTTGCATATTTCAGCATGAAACTTGTTTTATTCAAATTGTAACTACTGTTTTTTTTTTTTTTACTTTTTACCATACTGAGTTTGTAATCCATCAGATTCTTTTTTTGCAGAATTAGTCTACCACATCATTATTCTTCCTGTAATTGTGTGCAGTTGATTATGCCTATTTAAGTGTAATACTTATCACTCATCTTTACTGAAATGCTTCTTATTGTATTTCAGACCATTCATCTAATTTGACAAGATCCCTTTGATTTCTAATCCTACACTCCAAAGATTCACAACTGCTCATGTTCATGTAGTCTGAAAGTTTAATAATATATTTTGTTATCTCAATAGTAAATGAAAATATTTTTCAGTATCAGATGCAGGACAGATCTCGTAGAACCTGATGTGACACATATTTCATGAGAAACCACTGACAAGTATTGTAGACTATGTTTTTTTCAGATCCCATCTTTTATTTTACAGCAGTTTCAACCAGACCTCCCCTTTCCAGCTTTCTTTGGAGAAAGTCATCATATATTTTCCCCTATTCACAGGAAAGTTTGTAGGAGGAAAATGGATGGGTTTGAGATTATAAAACTGAAACTAAACTTTGCATAATGATACCCTGTTACATAAAAACAGTGAATACAATATTGCCAAAGCTAATATATGGTCATGTATTTTATGCAAACACTGGAAAGTAAAGACTGGCTTAGATGTCTGCCTCTGGAGTCTCCAAACACTGCTTTTTCTCTCAGTGGTTGGTAGACTCCTGTGCAATTGCCATTAAACATTTATTATCTTTGAATAGCTGTGAAAGATAGGCCTGAAAATCCGGACATTTGCTCTAGACATGTCTAATTCTTTCTAATGAATTACTTTCTTTGTGTCTTTAATTCCTTAACTGCATATTCTTAGCTGGCAATTAAAAAGCTGAAATCGAAATAACAACTCTTTCACAATTCAAGATCGTATCATACATCATGTACACAGAAGGGCAAAGCTGGCATGCTTAATTGTGCAACCTTTCTGCATTATGGGGTTTTTTTTGAATTTGATATCTTTATTTACTTTTGAAGAAGAACAAAGAATAAAAGGATAGATGGATAAAAAATTAGTCAAAAGAAAAGGTTACCATCTCCACAAGTTTAAAGTTCTCTCGATTAAGATTTTTAAAATAAAGTAGTATAAAATAAAATATAGTATCTTTTTCTAGAAAAGGATGTCCTGATTGTTCAAGACCATTTTTTATGACATTTCTGACCAAATCATTCCTGACTAAAACCTCCTGTATATTAGAGATAGATATTTTTTGGCAACATTTAGATAAAACAAACAAGTGAACAAACAAACAAACACAAAAGTGTAGAATTTCACATCTTTGCAGTACCTAGTTAGTCATCGTTAAACCATTCTGCACAAGCTAAATTTATCCTGATCATCTCAGTCAGGCTGAAATCATTATTTTTAACTTTCATTAGGTCACGCCATTTTCCTGGGAGGTGGCCCAGCAAAGCAACAGTCTTGATAGATCACATCCCAACAAAGCACTATAGACTAAAATAAGAATTTAGATTCACACGTCATGCAGAGAATCAAAGCACCCTTTGCATTAGGAAGCATGCTTTCCAAGTGATGGGTTGTTATTCTGATATATAAGGGCAATTTACAGCTATTTAATCTACAGAGAAAGACCATAACTAATTAGAGTACTACGAAATTATAGTAATTCTGGTGTAGGGAAAAGGAGAATTTGGCAGTCAAGAAATTTTCCCCTCTTTCATCACTTTGTCCAGCCAGATCAGCATTGTCCTTGCAAGGAGAAACACTGAAGGTCTCTGAAGAGCTTAGGCTTATACTGGGCAGCTGGATAATAGCTTTATATCATATGCTTTTTCTTGACAAGAGCTAAACGTTGAGTTCCCTGGAAAGAGCTCAAACAGATGTGGTGCCTGGGGACTAAAACTGACCGTTCCTATGTGATTGTGCAGTACCTAGCACTGAGGTCTCCCATACAGGCTAAGATGTGTAAGTATTATGCAAAAGATATATTGATAATGGACCATGCTGAATAATTCCCACTCTTTTGCCAGGTTCTATTAAGAGGATAGTGCAATACAGTTTTTATTGTTTTTTTTTAAGATATTTATTAATTACATCTCCTTGTTTAGGAGATCTCCTTTATACTTAACACACACCACTGTTGTTCCTGAGAAGCAGGCAGCTTACAGCATTGAGGCCAAGTGAAAGTCTGTCCACAGATACTAATTTTTTTGTCAAGATTGATTCTTCATAAACTCATTTTGTGTAACACGTTTCCTCTAGTTGCTTCCTTTCCCATTATCTAATGTTTCCTTTCAATATTCACCACTATTACAAGAAGAAAGAATTTGGGTTTGTGTAAATAAAGACTTCAAAATAACTTTCTAATGAATTCTTTTCTTAGAAAAGTGGTTCCTATCAGAGAAAATTAATAGCTACTATTGTATACTTTGTTTCATATTATAGTTCTTTTAAATGTTAGTTTTGATTTGCATCTTCCTCTCTTTTATTTTGAATAAGCTAATTAAGTTTAAAAATAGTCTCCATGAAATGCAAAGCACAAGGGGAAAGATGGTGGAAGCCAAAAGGTTGACTACAGCAAGAACGTGTTAAATTAAATGAAACTCCAGCACAGCAGAAACACTGTGGACTGTGGGAGAACAGCCTGCTTTAAACGGGTGTGTCTTGCTGTGCAGTTGCTTTATATGTGATCTGCTTTTGGCCTAATTTTCTGTGACACCGTATTTAATAATAGTGGTCCCTTACCGAGACTACCTTCTGCCTGGTCTGTCACTGTAGAAATTTCGGCTCTGTAATCGGCATGTCTTTGTTGATTCTACACATAATTTTCTTAAGGGAATTAAGAACTCTTAACAGCTAGTCAAACAACTCTAGATGAAAGAAATCTATCCTGATATTAAAGCACCTTAAACCTAAGCCTTTTTGCATTTGTTACTCCTTTTCTCTGCTAGCTACCTATGAAAAAATAAACAACTTTTAAATAAGAAGCTTCCTTTGTAAGAATCAGTTATTTAAACTCCTAGAAAGGATTCTCAAGGACAGATCAGGACTTTCACAACACTATGAATTAATGTGAACTTTTGTGTGCTAAAAATAGGTGGACACTGCTGTTTGATAAACGTTTTATGGGGAATGTGCATTTTTCATTTATGAACATTCATCATTAAGTGGCTTTATATTTAAAACATTACCTAATGGAGCTGCATAGAGTGAAGAGCCAACATGTAGATGTACTTCAAAGCTATTCGGTTTCTGAAGCAGTGATCCTATTTAAAAGTGAACATGTCTTCCGTGACCTGACATTAGAGATTCTGAATTCAATTTAGATTGAAAGCCTAAGTTTTTTCTGTTTTTCCCTCCACTGCAATTATGCAGCATATGAAGTATATATACTAAGCCTTTGAATGCACTGCATTTGAAGAGCCCAACAGGCTTGCTGAAGGATTGCTTTTTTCTCCCCTTATTCTCCATCACCATAATGACAGGCCTGAAAAGCCAAAGAATGTATACTAACAGTTAAGAGTCTTGTGTCTTGCTCCACTGGACTTGATACTAACACAACAGGATAAAAATAATGGTTGAAGCAAGTTGGATTCCTTACCTTAAGGAATCAATGCTTTATTGAATATAGCACTTACTGTGCCTATAGTATATATCCTGATGAGGGCAGAAGCAGCTGAGCACGGGCTTCAGGAGTCTTCCCTTGTAGGCAACATCAGCAATGGTCCACGAGGCTCCTGGAGAAAAAACTGTTCCTTGTCTGCAGTCATGCACACAGAATAATCTATGGCTGAGGCAGCAGTATTCCTGGGTAATGTATCAAGGGCACAGGCCCACTGATGAAAGATGAGGTTAGTGGCTTTCCTGTAAATGCTGCCCAGGGCAAGAGCAGACATGTAACTTGGCTGTGCCACTGAAGATTTCCTGTTGTCCATATTTTTATGATAAAAAACTATTGTCACATTTTTAGCCCAGGACAAGAGGGGAATCTGATTAAGCAAAGCCAAGAAATTAGCTTGATTAAGCTTGCTGTACATTCACTTCCATTCCCCATGCATGGGAAAGGAGCCTGTAACAAATTGGATCCTGGTTTAGAATGGGCAAGATGGATTTCAGTTTTATTCCCTTTTGACAAAAGGGCATTTCTATTCCCGCATGCAGAAGGTATTTTCTTTCTTTTTTTTTTTTTTTTTTTTTGAACACTCTAAAATAAACCTGTAAAACGATACTACCATCCTCGTACAAGCTTTACCTGTCAGCTACCACAATTTGCTGTCAAAGAAGGATGCATGTAAATGGAAAATCAAAGGTGGCAGTGATCCTGCAAGTGAAGTCAACCAAGGTGGGAGCACAGTTATGGGACTGGGGGCCCAAGAGGAGTTGGAATTTTAAAAGAATTCTTTCTGTTACTATCTTTCAAGTAAACAACATTTGGGAGGGTTGAAGTTATGCACAATGAGTTGTTTTACATTTGTAAGCCACTTGCTAATTTAAACCAGACATACAAATACTACGTGCGTCTCGTTATGAAGTATGCAGCTTGTCCAAATTATCTCTTTATTACCCTTGCTTAGAAGTATACGTATGCAATTCAGCAAAGAGAATGCCCTTAGCCAAGAGGAAGGGAAAAACAAATGCACTGGGGGATTACTTAGTCATTTACTTTGTTCCTGATGGATACATCTCAGTCCAAGACACAGTATCTATCCAAGGCTCCACGCAGTGCCTATGTCCTAGGGTAAGGAAATTCATGTGAGTTTAAAGGTGCACACATTTGTCTTCAGTACCATTGTCTACTGATGAGTTTTCACTTAATCTCAGTATTTGAAATTTCTTTTCTCAAGCAGAGTGCAATGACTGCTGGAGAAAAAAACTGATCACTCTGAGCTATCACTGATCACCCCTGAACTGAGAGGAATATTCCACTCTCCCTACAACAGGGAAGCTTGGTTTTACAATGACAGCCATAGTATGCATTAAATTAACTTAGTGATCCATTTATAGGACTGGAATAATGACAGTTGCATCCCACATTCATATTGCACTTATAATATTACCAACTCTATGTCTTATGCCCTTCTTTCTCATGCACTGTCTGTATGCTCTGCCATGCTCAAATGTTGAAACAGAACTTGCAGGAGAAGATTGATGGCAAAAGGTGCAAAAGCCAAATGGAGCCATATCTAATTAGAGCCAGCTGTCATCCTATAGCACATTTTCAGTGTTGTAGTAAGTAGAATAGAGGGTAGACCAAGAATGGATAAGAGTAATAAATAGATTTTTTTTTTTTTTTAACATCTCATTTCTGACTTAAAATTTCATGGACACCTCTTCCTCAGCTCTGCGATCAGTGCAAGGAGATATAGGAACGTACGGCAACATCTTTTCTGAAGCAGAACAATGAAACAAGAAGCTGCACATAGTGTCACAGCTAATGGAAAGCCCAGCAGGAATTAAGAGAGCCTACATTTTTTAATGATCTCTTCTTGTTTAGAGCAGCTTTATTACAGTCAATTGCTCCTCTTCATTTAGCTTATAGTTTGGGCCTGATATCTCTATAAACTGCCCTCAAAGCTCCCATGAGTACTGCTGCAGTGAAGGAACTGGTTGCGTTTCCATTATCAGCCTAGTTTCAGAGATATTTATAACTCAGCCATTTTAATTTGCATCAGGCTTTGGGGAACATGGCTCACAGGTCAATGAGTGAAACAATTCTCTGCTACTGTATTTGAAAAAAAATATTTTAGCCAAGAACAGTTTGTGATAAAGAAAAATTTAACATAATTTAGAAGCTTTAGAAGCTGTAGTAGTTTTAGAGGCTTAAGCAGTTATTATATAATGAAGTATATATTATATTTTATGTAATTCAGGCTAATAAGAGACTATTTTATATAATACATGTACAGACATGTTAAAGAGTGCTTTATTATCTGCAGAGAGCTTCTTTCTGCAAACACCTTTACTACTTACTAAGTAATAAATTGAATGCAGTTTCACCGTAAACTTTTGAAAAATTGTTAAAACGATTTGCATTTATAGATGTTTTACAAAATATGAAACATGAAAACAGTGACAGAAGAGCAGAAGAAGCACAGGTATGAGATCATCTAATTGATTAGCTCACCCATTGTAAAGACATCCTGATGCATTTGTACATGAAGAAATTCTGACATATGCTCTCTTTGAGCCCTTGAATCTGCCTTGCATGTACAAAGCACCATCAATTTCTAGCATATTTAACAAGGAAGTAAAAGAAACTTGACTCTCCTTTAACTTTTAGTTTGGCTGACAGTTACCTTTAGAGTCAGAATGCTGCTCTAAGGTGGACATATTGACAAAAATGTATTTGCAACACTCATATAAACTTTCGTTTAAGCATTCAAAAATAAAATTTGTCTTCTGGCAAATATTATTTTAACTTACATTTCTGGTGATTTTCTCACATGTTTACCTCAGGAGTCTAATAAACCTCTATGCTAGGTGGCTTCACGGAGATGCTTCTCTTTTTACTGATTTCTATTGCACATCTGCTTGATGCACGTATTCATTTCTGCCATCAGTAGTCTCAGCCCTCCTTTCTAAACCGTATCACTTCTAGTCTAAGTCACTCCAAATGCTCATTTTCACTTGATTGCTGGTCTTCCACTCTAGCTCTTTCTCTGTCAGCAAGTAGCATTACATCTTCTAAGTCACTGACATAAAAACTGAACAGTTTCATCCTTAATGATTATCCTCGTAGAGGTCCATTAGTTGCATTTCTCTTTCTGAAGTTTGCAATTACCCCCTGTCTTCAGTGTTTAAGCCAGTTTTGTATCAATACAGATATCCTTTCACCATACTTGCTGACCTTGTAGATTAGCTTTTTTTTTCCTGACTTTAGATCATCCATAAAGCTGCCTTAGAAGTCCAAGTAAATTGTGATCATAGTTTCTCCCACTCTCATGCCTGCTCTTCCTTCCCTTCCTCCCATCCTTATGCCTGCTTCACTAAAATCTTTTTTTTAATATATTTGCTAACGTCTCATCAGAATTGCTTCATTTTACATGAAACCACGTTTGCTGCTGTAGATGCTGTCTAGATACTGCCCACTTTGCCTCTAGGCCTCAACCTAGCTGTGAAATAAGCAGATGTTTTATTTGAGGTATATAGGCGTTCCTTCTGAAGTAAAGGAGCTTATCTTGATGATTTAGGCTGAGGCTATAGTTAAAAACCATTTGCTGTGTTCCAAGGTAGTTGGGAAATTATGTATATCCTCTACTGATATTTTCAGTTGGTTTAATTTTAATGACATTTTAAAATACAGAATTTTATGGTTTGCAATTGGTGGGTAGTAAATGAATTATTATCCATAGCATTAACTATATGTGTATATATATTTTTTTTCCTATTTTGAATCTTTCTTTCTACATACTCTAAATATTTCTAATGCTGTCAGTGCATGTATATCCACTTCATCCATGCTGCAAATGTTCACCTTTCTGTGTATCTAGGCTTACAAGTAATGGCTGACACACAAAACGTATGGTTTATATGCAATTGCAACATTATGCCACACATGCCAGAACA
>JAVCKT010004752.1:4229-15906 GCA_032273925.1 Rhynchotus rufescens
CTGCATAAATCAGTTGGCTTGTTTAACTACATACCAAAAAAATAGTGGCTAACAAGAAGAAAATGTTGCTTGCTTTCTTGCTGTATAAATGCCGTCTGAGTTAATGATGTTGGCTGTTTCCATACAACACATGTTTTGGGTTATAGAAAGTAATAGCATGCTTAAGTCAAACTGCCATGTAGAGTATCCGAGGTGTTTAGTTTCATTAGCACTGACCTACCAGCAGCACCTCTACAACTCCCAGTTTATCTGCAGTGCTGCTCTTCATGCACATAGAACCAAGGCAGAAAATAATACATTAAAAGTCTTCCCTCCCCCTCACCGGCAGTTCATGCAGGTAAAAAATAAAATACACTGGATTAAGAAATTTCTCAGATTCTTACTGTGTCACTTGAACGCATAAAATTTATACTATACTACTAGTTGGAGCTGAGAGATACTAGCAACACTAAAACTGAAGTCCTTTTATGAGGTTATTTCACTGAAATTTAAGGCATTCTGGACTCCACAGAAAGGAAAACGCCAGTTGCTTTAGCCTGGACTTCCTCAGGAGGGGTAGTTCCACGATGATCATTTAGTGACTGCATCCCAACAGCTCTTACATGGTCAGGAAACTGCAAACACTAAACGCTTAAAATTGCCAGGCTAGGGGTTTGGAAAGACACACAGCTCTGCAACTTCCAAAGGGGACTTTGGAAACACTACAGCCTTACTTAAGTCAGATTTGGGCTTTATCACAAGATTCACTCCCCTTGGCAGAACTTGCAGGACCATAAAACACCACTATGAGCATCCAAGTCAGACTGCATTGCCATAGTGACAACACTTCATGCTGTCAAGACACAAAACGAGACCCTGACATCCTCTCATGTAAAATAAATTGAGCATTTGAGTAAATTCTTCATTCATAAGCACTGCTTCTGAGACTATTTCAAACATGTCTGAGGTGGCTTACAAACTCCATCTGTAGGGTTTTAGTTTTTTAAATAAACTCACTCTCTCTTCACAGCCTATCTGCCTGTCTGCATCTTCACTTAGGTGCTGAGTTTGACCATCAGTTGATGAATGGGGTCTTACTTTGTGTTCAAGAGAACCTGGGTGAAGAAGGGTTCACAGGAACGTGCTACCTTCTATAGAAGCTGGGCAGCCCTCTGTGCACCACAGGAAAAGCAGAACAGTTAACAGGAGCAGATAAACAAAGAGCAGCTGAACCTTGAAACTGGGGGCTCACAGACTTAATTTGATATCATAGAGAAAAGGAAAGGAGCTAATGAGAAAAAATCTGCTTTGCCTTGAAGTTTGTTTCATTATGGAACAAAGGAGAAAATGAGGCAGGGTCCAAAAGGTGTGACTTGAGATTTTAAAGCTCTATTCTGCTTTGTAAACTTGAAAATAAGAAGCAATAAGAATTTAGTGAGATGCTTAAGGTGTTTAAATTTAATTTTACAGCAAATCAGAAATCCCCAACATGACAACTCCACTCTCAAAAACCTAGTATATTTCCAAGGTGGGCATTTACTTATGTCTTTAACGCTATTTTTTCAGTGTTATCCTGTCATTTCCTGCATATGTAACAATCAGCACCAGTTGTTTCCCTTTATCTGCAATTTTAAAGAGATACAGTATAGGGGTTTTTCTTTTCCAAGAACTTCATTGATTAACTCAGTTGCCTTCCTACTCCTGCAGTGAAGACAAGACTCACTCCACATAGAAGCAAGGGTGTCAGTTCAGGTTTTCTTTCCCTTACTGAAGCTGCAATTTGAACACTAACCGCAGCAAGTTCTTTGCCTGCATTTTGATAGCAAATAGCATGGGCTCCTCTAAAAACCATCTTTCCCTCTTTGTTTGGGAGGATGATAATGAATTCACACAGTGCCATAGCATGAAAGCTAAGTTTAACTGTTAGAATAAAGGAAACTAAACTCCATAATATAGACAGTTCCTATATATGGAACGAATGCTCATCCACATATTCCAAGAAATTGCCAAGGATGCTGCTACCACTGAGCAAACCATTGGAAAGTCATCACCGAGAGCAGCACTGCCCATGTCTTTCAAAGCCAGCGCTGCCGTAGGAGTCCAGGAGGCTCCTGCTCCTTCCCTCGTAAACTGCCTTGGGACTTGGTGCCCAACCAGCCCTCTAGTTGCGCTCAAATGCGGAGCCTCCTCTGCTCTTGAGACCAGTCTACCCTGCAGAGTGTTTTTTATGACTCAGCTCAGACAGCTAAGACACAGACAGTGTTTTGGACTTCAAAACTTAATGAGAAGCTTAATGAGATTGCTCTGACCTTCTCATTTAGTCTGTTTTCCTTCTCTGAGCTCACATGCACACTCAAATTTTCTTGTCAAATTTCAGAGCGCCTTGTAATTAAAAGTTGGGGTGAATTAGGGATAAATTCATTTGGAATCAGAGAACAATATTACATTTGCAACACAGCTTATTAAATAACTTAAATAGAAAAGAAACAAGTCATGCTGCTCATGAGAAATGAGAAGAATAAAGATTGTAAAACGTAAATTTTTGATTACTGAATTAAATGATCTAAACCAGAATATTACCATGCTTAAAGAACAGGAAACTTTGTTTTAAAATATAATCCTCATTTTATATGGTTATTTTCACATCAGAGAGCCATTGAAATCTGCTATTATACACTTAATTAATGAGGCATGCATATTTGAACATCTGTATTTCACTCTTCATTTATTTTCTTGCTCACCCACTTGGAGCAAAAACACTTGAAAACATTTAAATGAATATCCAAGCCAGTAGGTAAAATAGCAATTGTCTTGTAAAGCATCACCCCTTATCCGTGCGGTTTGCAGTCCAAGGACCTTCTGACAACACCCGCCTTCTACCCCAAACACCCCAGGAACATGAACATCTGGATGTATAGGATACAGGAGGAGAAGCAGAACTCCATCCACCTGCCCCAGGGTGGATTTGCAGCCTCTCAGCTCCAGCAGTATCTTCTGCCCCTCTTCACCTGTTCTACCACTGCAGATCACAACCGCTCCCTCCAACCTGTGTGTACCTATAGCTGCACACACATATATGCATATGTACATAAAGACGTATGTGTACGCAGCTGACAAGGTGTTTGCAAGCTCACATTTGTGCACAAAATCAAGGTGCCTGGGCTGCACAGTGCTATTCCACATTGGTTTGGTTTCATTTCCTTTGCACTTCTCTGTATGATCACTGGCTGCTTTGGGGTAGTCATGCTATGTAGGCAGCAGCTTGGAGCCTTGACAGAGGCAGATCCTGATGTTGGCAGCTTGAAGCCAGGGGTCACATTGCAACCTCAGGAGAAACATCCTTCTGCTCTGCCTTATTTGCACAAAAACGATGGTAAACCTGGAGTAATACTGGGCAAATCCCTCTCGGAGGTGTCAGAACCAATTATAGGAAATAAAATGAAATTAGCCATCAAAATAGTATCCAATAGGAGGACATCAAAGGGTTTTAATGATTTTAAACAGAACAATGATAAGCCCCTTACTCAAAAGAAGAAGGCATTAAGGGAGCAGGAAGTAAAGAAATTGAGTCACATTTTACAAACATTTATTCCTGAATTCCATGCAACAGCCTTGTGCATGACCTGCCTATTGCAAACCCATCCAGTGTCATACATGACCATATTTAAAAAGACCATTAAAATAAACATCAAAACATGCTATTTCAGTTAGACCTGGTTAAACTTTCATACTTACTAAATTCAGTGTGCACATGCATATTTTACACGTTTCAATGCAAGCCTGACATCTCTCATTTAATTTCTTCTATGCCTACAGTAATGAAACAAGTCAACTGCCAAAATTTTTCACTCAGTGACTGAATTATAACAACATAAAAGTTTGGAAAGCATCAACTGAGACAATTTACTCATTATATAGCTAACAGGAAGCAAAATCCACTAATGAAATGCCTTCCTGCAGGGAGCACCACAACGAAAGAGAAGGGCAAAAGAAGAGAAAGGGTTTTGTTTCCCCCATCTGCAATAAAAAAAGAAATTTTAAAAACAAAAAAGAAAAAGTATCATGGAGCATAGGGATAGAGGGGGCAAATGGCCTGAATACCAGCTCCAAGCATCTGATACAACCAGCGTCCACCAGCACTGCATTCCTATATTTCATCATTTGATGCTTAACAAAATGCACACTGAAAGTTTATGCAATTTACTCAGCAATTACTACAGGCTGAAGAATTGTCTAATTTTCAACCCAGAAAATGACTTTGAAGAAATACTTAGTGTAAACCACTGTTTCTATTCCTTGTCCATCCATTGAACCAGGCAAAAATATGAGGAAAACGGTGCATATATATGTGTGTGGATATATAAATAAGTCTCAATATTGAAACTTTCCTAAACATACGGACAACAGAACCAAGGCTTTCAACACAACACAGGAAGGCTCAGGGACCTATGACTAAGGCCATGAGTTAAGCCTGATCTAAATGCAGAATTAATCCATCTTCAGTTATGTCTGCACTGAAGCAACTTATTAAATACCCAAATGGCTGCAGTCACACAGCACTGTGGCTAAACTTCTGCCAGTGTTTCACTTAACTAGTTTCAAACTGGTCTGTGAATATTAGCATGACTTGTGGTGTCACTGAGCTGCCCATTAAACCTGGCCGTGGATTTTGCACATCAGGGACCAAAGCCTGGTGCCAGCAGGGCAGCCACTGCCACTGTGTCTGTCCCATCTGACCATCTCCGGTGGTATTTCTGGAAAAGCACACTCAGCCTACTTTGTTAGGAGGTACTTTCTCTGTCATAAACGCCGAGTTGGTAAAAAAGAATATTGCACAGGAATGTATTTTTGTTGATGTTTCTACGGTAAAAAATATATTTTTTCACTGCAAACTGTTGTTTCAACATGATCATTTTGATTTTAATATTGTAACCAGTAATATATCCATATCATAAAAGTTGCAAGAACAGCATTAAAGACTTCAGCCATAAAAAAAGAAATTTCTCTGAATGACCATATTCACATTTCTAAGTTTTTGCTCATTTAATATGAAACTGATACTTTTAACTTTCCATAAGCATGAATAGATATTACAAAACTTAGGACAGTAAGTTATAAGGAGATCAATAAGTATTAAGTTTTTCTACACAAAAAAAAATCATTTCTTGCCATATTTATACTTTATTTAGTTCTAGTATAATTAGTTTATATGTTAGGCAGTGCAGAAGCAGTTTCTTCAGAAATTTGCTGTGATATCCTAGTTGATGAAGTTCACAGGTAATATAGAAACTATTAAGAAACTATAAGATGTCTACCTAAACAGGTATTCATAAGTTATAGCTTCTTGTTTGCATGATTCTTGTTTCCTTTAGCTATTTGGGCTCAAATGTACTGCCCCTCAGTAGCTTCAGAGGTTTTTTTTTTTTCCCTTAAAAAAGGCATTTTGTCTAATGTACTTACCTAACATTAAAGGTTATATTGTAAAGCTTTTTATTCTTTTCTTTCAGGGCTAATGTTTTTACTGGAACGTACTTTATCTCAATTAAATAGTTGCTAATGTACCTACAAATAACAGTAATGTTCAGAAAAGCTACTATCAGTAAGTAGTAAGATTTCTGTAGAGAAAAATAAAACAGTAATTTCTTTTGAAAAATTCTGCACTAGGTACGTTACAAACCCCAAAAGCACACTGACATCAATAATTAACATATCTGTTTTTTAAGATATGCTTGCATGTATTTGTTAAAAAAATACTGTTTGAGAATATTTAAAAGAAAGCAAAAAAGGTGTTTTGCATAAAAATGTTCATGCACAGAAACTACTCACTTCTGTCATTCTTATTTTACAAGCCTACAATAACTTACAGCAACCAAGCTCTCTATGTAAAAGCTTAAAATATGCGATATTTTAAAGAATATTATATACACTGCCACTCATGATCAAAATAGTTTCCTAATTCTGGAAGAGAAGTCATTAGTATTATAATTAAATCATCTGTCATAGAACGTGGCTAATGCAGTCGCCAGGGGCAGCATTGCAGCTCGCTGCTGCCTAATCAATCTGTCCTTCCTCCTCCTCCATCACAAGTTTCCATACTGACCTTTAGCAAAGGCTTTGCTGATCATTAGATGATTGCATTTAATATGCCAAGCCCCTCAGCCCTCCTGACACAATGCCAGATGAACATAGCTTTGCAAAGAGAACATGCTGGATTTTTTAGTCCCCTGTCCAGAGCATGGATTTGTATTTCTTGGTGCTCCTTGGAGTCCCAGCAGTGCAAGGGAGGCCAGCACATCCTCACACAGCTGTAGATTCGAGCTCTAACTTCTTTGCCCATATGCTATGAGGTTTTGCTATATTTTGTAGGCAACAATCAGACCTGACAGCTGAGGAGGGTACAGAGAAGTAGCTTCGTTCCACCCCTGCTTTACATTTTGGCCCAAACTCATACCTCGGATAGTTAAGACAAGCAGGCATCAGAATTAGTCTGTCTCCAGCCCTCAGCTTTTGGCATCACTCTGAATATTGAGATGGATTTTTCCCCTGTAATTTTGGAAAAGGTACTTGGTACATTGATAAAATGAATGCTACCATAAGGAGGAAATGTTGCCCCAATAAACTCTGGCATTACCAGAGCAAAGGTTATCTTGTGGCAAGATATACTCAATTTTTCAGGGTTTTATAATTCAAGTGTAATATTCATTATAGACTGAACTTGACATGCAGGTCTCAGCAGGAGAAGAGTTTATATATTTTCCACAATCTATAAGACTTGAAAAGAAACAAAGAGCAGATCACTGCGTTCCTTGCAGTAGTTTGTTTCTCATTGGAAACCCTTATCGTCTGGAATCCCTGGTATTTAGGGGCTAGAGAGATAAACTTAAGAGCAACAGAGTTTTATTCTACTGCTCCTGCAAAGCTCAGAGTGCAGCTCTTGAAGAGAGCATAGAGAGTCTTATGCCACATCATCATACCTCTATTACACACTCCATCCCACAGTATTATCAAAATAAACTGTTCTGTTTTCCTGAAATATTTACATGAGGAAGAAATAAAGGTTTGCAGAAACCAAAAACAGGAAAACTTGATTATATTGTCCTATAATACTCATTTTAAATGGAAGAAAATAGTTTCAAAAATAAATTCCTTCCTTCAAGCTCTGCTCCTTCTGCACTAAAAGAGTCCACATATCCTCCACCTGCCATGATCTTCAGTCATGCATCTTCTCTCAGGCATGCTTCTCTTTTGAAGGTAACTCATTGCTACAGCTCTCCCTCAGCCCAGAGCGGGCAGCTCGGAGCCTCCCTAAATAGCCCATAGTGCTGTGGACACATTGCTTAGCTCACCACTGAGAACAGTCCTAACCTGGGCACCTGCACTAAAAGCTAAAGAACCAAAACAAAGCTAAGTTTTAATATTAAACTGCTTTATTTCAGTCCCCTTCCATCATAGCACCAGTTTCCATTAACATAGAAAAATGAGCCAGCTATGAACTCTCATTGCAAATGGACTTTTGAGGCAGTGCTCACCTGCACACGCAGCTGTGTGCTTCACCCTGCCAGTGAACACACACTCCCACCCTGCTCACAAGCAAAGGGCATTCACCAGCATGCTCTAGGAAATGCACTACCATGCACTAGGGGAATGCCAGTGAAAATGTTTAGGCAATAAGGATTTTATAAGCACCATGCCTTCTTCTTTAGAAGCTCTTTAAAAGGTTTATTTTTTAAAATAATATATATTTAAAAATTACAGGCTCCCACTGAATTTACCCAAGCACAAAGCAATTCTCAAAGAAAACAGCATAAGCTAAAAGCAAAGAAAACAGAAAGAAGGATGAATCATAAAAACCATGGGACTCTTCTCCCCAGCAATTAAAAAAGGATTCCTAACATGGTTTTCAGCAGACCAAAATTCACTCTCATAATTAACTATATTAAATAGTAGACACTATAAAACCTGTTATATCACCTCTGCAAGTACTTAGTAAAAGAATTTTTCACAATGACTACATAGTAATAAACTAGAATTTATAAGTACAACATAACTTTTATTGACACCTTGACCTGGAGGAAAAAGCCAAGATTCAGTAGGTTGGATGAAGCACAAGATGATTTCTAAATGGTATTTTCTAGAAACCAAAATGTGAGAAAGCTGAAAGCTGTAAAAACCTCTTGCCTGCTCATGAAGGAGAGTTGTCCTCAGTCAACAGTCTCATCACTGATGATGGACAGAAACAGTTCACAAACAGGGCATAAAAACCTAGCGTATCCAAAAGAACTGAGCCTCTCTCTGAGATTTCAGTTTTACAGAGATGGTTTCAACACTAAGGATACAGAAATACAGAAACAACAAAGGGAAATCACCTTGGCTTTAAGTAATAACTACAGGTCTCCAATTCCAGCATCTTGCTTTTATTAGAAAGAGTATCCAGTGCTGCAAATGTTTGGCAACATCTGGGCTGTGGGAGATGCTGTTTGACTATCGCTACCTGATAATCCCAGCAGTAAAACACCATGTTCCATCCAAATCAGACCCCTGTGAACCAACTGCTTTGATGCAACCATCAACAAGTCAACATTTGAAAGGACAAAGTAGAGAGTAATCATTATATAAGAAAAAATCACTTGAATTATATGGCCTTGAAACAAAGTGCAGAGCTGGTAGAAAGGTGCCTGCATTTCACATATTCTCATTTCAAATAAAATGAATTTAACCAAAATGAACAAATGCTGCCACTTGACTTTGTTCTGCCAGTCCTATCCAGGACCATGCATTGTTACATGATCAGCAGCAGACTCAGCACCTAAAGTGACTAACATTCCTTATATGTTGCTTGTTTTTTCACTCTCTGCAGTGGCTACAAAACATGCAACTGATAGATTTCCTTGTAGTAGCATCTTAAATTTGAGTTTTCATTGCTGTTTTATTTGGTCCCTTCCTTGCAATGCATTTACTCTCATTTTGCTGGATAGTGGTGTTGATAGAGCATAGCATTATTACCATAAGGTAACTTTATGACTATTTGACACACAAAAATTTCACTTTTTCTTCGTTTTCCTTCTATTTCTAAAAGTAAATGACAGCTCATATTGTGCGTGGGTTCCTTCTCATGACAGTCCAGGCTGCTAACAGATTACTAATCTGATGACTGCTCTATTAAAAGATCTTAAAAAGACAATTTCTCCTTGCCTTTCCGATCACTTTTTGGGGAAATTATTTCCAAATATTAAATCATTAATAATAAGAATCACTTCCATTGTACCTAAAGAGATCATCTTCCTTGCACACGTGCAAAAGGCACACGTTCCTTCTCCTCATGACCAACACCACCACCAAACCCCTGAAGAACCAGCAAATTAAGGATCCAAAGGTACTGCTTCATGATACAGGGACAATATCCTAAAATAAGGGAAGCTTAACGTGAGAAGAGAACAAAACAGAACAGCTTATAATTAAGAAAAGGGAACACCAGAGATTTGGCAGGAGAAGCAGCATGGCACTAGCAAGCGTTCCTGCTTGCCAGACAGATAGTCAATGCAGTATCTGCTAGGTTTCCACTGATATAGATAAGCAAGCCCAGAAGGAGAGAGGTTTGCAGCCAGAAAAAAACGCTAATCAATAACTGTCCTCTACTGGTTCAAACACCGGGGACTTTTCTTGCACTTGGTTTCTATGATCAAGTGCATCACGAGCCCCAGCATTCCACAAGAACGTCTAAGTTAGCTTGCTCAGCAGAATTATCTTTTTATATAAGTGTAAAAAAAAAGTTACTTACTAGAGAAATGGCTCCTCTAAACATCAGCAGAAGTTACCAGAAACCTTCTCTTCACACAGCCCAAATGAACCAGTTGATGAAGCCACCTCAAGGAGCACAGGTGGCTCCATTTATGGCCTCATTTGTACTGAGGTAATTCCAAGGGTCTCCACCTGGGGGATGACCTTGCTGCTAAGTACTGCAGCAAAAGCTCATCCAGAGGGCCATCCCTTCCCTGGAAATTTTGTACAGTGACAAATACAACCCTCTATGAGAAATAAAGGGCAAGCCAACCTCTCTCAGAGAAAGGCCCTAGGGAACCTCTGCTGCTTGGAGGCACTGCTGTGGTCCAAGTGACAACACTGAGCTCCATTGGCTGACGTGCTAAAGGGCAGGGCAGAGCTGGCCTGTGCCTGCAACACACAGATGGTCCTGAAGGTCTCCTTCCCTTCTAGCTCCTGCCTAAAGTTCAGTATTTGGTAACTCTGGAGCTACCCCATGGGCCAGCCGGGCCCCGCCTTGCTGCACTCAAGGCACTGGGCACTCAACCACTTCTGTCCCACGTGGCCGGAGGCAAGGGACCAGCGTGGCATGTTGGTGTGGATGCCTCTCCCCCAGAGCCTCCAACCAACTAATGAGTAACCACAAAATTACAGTGCTCTTTAATTACATCAAACACCACTTGATTTGTACATTTCCCTGAACTAAAATACTCCATCCAAAATTCCTAGCTTTCTGTCTAAACATTTTTTAAGCAAGGTAAGCTTGCAGAGTGCTTACAAAGTTAAGTAGCATAATTAATAAGGATGACACATTCAGCTTCAACATATCACACACACTTGTAAGAGCTGCAATTAGCAAGGATACAGTCCACCTGTTAGCAGGGTCTGCTGCAAGGAGGGGCCCTGCCAGCATGGCAATAACTGCTAGGAACAAGCAGCCCTGCTCACACCAGAAAGTTTAAGGTACTGACTTGAAAAAAATATAACCTTTCTGAAAAAAATACAACTTTATTTCTGTATAGATGATAATAATAGCAAATAAGCTCTTTTTTATAGGCCTACAGAAGACAGCATGAATGAGACAGAAGACTATGAACTGAAGCTAATCAAAGACAACATGTGGCCAACATCAGGGCAACAGAACAGTAGCAAGCAGCAGTACTTGTGCTGATGTCCTGTGGGAAACATCATTCATCTAAGAATAAATAATGTCTAATTCCATGCAAAAGCATTCATAAACTGAAAAGCTGGTCAAAATTATATTTGATCTAATTAAACTAGGCAACATTATGTAAGTACTTCAGGATAAGTTGGCACAAGAGAGTAAAATTCAAGGAGAACAGCAAAAAAGAACACTGCATAATACATATAGCAATGGATGTGCATGGATTAGTGTCCTCTGATTTATCTCACATACTGCACTGCAGGCAATGGCCTGAATTTTGTTCAGCGAAATGAGCCAACAGGGTAATTTGAGCCAAGACCTTTATAACCTAGAGAACAAAGAATTATCTTTAATAGATTGAGCTATATTGCTATAGAAGGAACATAAGACATACTGTGAGCAGAAATGTTAATCTTATTGGAGTCAAACAAAAGCCTGCAGAGGCACAAGCACCAACAACCTCCCTCCCCATATCCACTGCTCCATCCACACTAGCATTTTAGTTGAGCTCAAGAGTGCACTTGGAATGAAAACTCCTGGTTATTGCTGTGCTTTGATATGCCACATTGGGCACTCCCAGAGCTTTCAAACAAGATTCAATTTGGATGAAACCAAATGGGATGATGAGCTCCAAGGAGCTGTCATCCAGCTCACAGCACCCACAGAGCCAGCTGAGGATAAAAACCCTGGACACAGATTGCCGCGATTGAGAGACGGGGACCAAGCAGGAATGTAGGCAAGATCCGTCTTTATTCGGATTAGTACACTTTCTTA